>OVAN01000704.1:0-52135 GCA_900406275.1 Anastatica hierochuntica | reverse complement strand
AGCCCAACAGACTAATGGTTATGTCAGCCATCAAATGGTTCATAACAGCTAAAAGTTTGTCTGCATAAAATTAAACATATGTTCTAGCCAAGTTTGTCTGCATAAAATTAAACATATGTTCTCTCTTTTTAGAGAATAATAAGATTATAGATGAATTTCATGATCATTATACCACAAATCTTGATAAAAACATCGTTTTCGGTAAATCTTCGTTTACTTATATTATAAGTTATATCTAAGTTTTTTTACGCAAGAGTCAAATGTCTTTTCCCTGCATAGTGTTGAAGATTGTCCTCTGTTTTATTCAATCGCCTTTGTGCTAACCTTGTTGAAACTCGACCTCGTCCAATGCTTTCTTTCTCCGATTTCAGGATTAGTTTGCGACTCTAATCAAGAACACACGAGAATGATCGAAAGAGAGAGAAGAAGAGGAATCAACCAAGAAGAAGAAGAAAGAGAACACAAGCACAAATATAGAGTTCCCCTTTGAACCAGGTACATCTCTCTTCAGGATCGGTGCCTGGTAATCCACTATACTCTTTTGTGTTTACAAGCTCAAGCTTCTACAACAGTGGAGATTACAAGAGAAGATGAAGAAGATGAACAAAAAAGAGAAAAGCTATATTGTTCTGTTTCCTCTCTTTAGCATATATACTCTGTTTCACCTTTTAAGTTTGTTATGTTGTAACAAACTTAGTAACATACTCGGCCTTATCGAAAACTCAGGCCCATATCGAAACTCTTCTTCTGTCTTTAACTCTTACTGGACCTTTTACTCAAGCCCACAAACCGAAACGTTGAAGCACTAACACTCGCAAACTCCACCTTGCTTCATGTTTCTCCACCTGAAACCCTAAAACACGATACCGATCCTGGAACCTTGATTCATCATCAAAATCAATCCAATCCTGCACAAAACTTGTCTTATTATCCCATTTGCAACAAACCCTTTACTGATTGCTAAGCAATTTCCGCAAGCAAGCTCAGTAGAACCCGTTATCTCCTCTTCAGATTCCAGGAGACAACCCCTTCGGCTCCACGATCTTCAGGATCTGATGATCTTCAAGCTCCTCAGGCAACCTTCAAATTTATCTCTAGGTAAAGCCTTAGTTAAAATATCTGTCGGGTTTACTAGAGTATGTATCTTCTTTAGCTCAATGTCGCCATTAGCTACCACATCTCTTATAAAATTGTATTTCACCGCAATATGCTTAGTCCTTTCGTGATAGGTTTTATTCTTAGCTAGATAAATTGCACTCTGAGAGTCGCAATTGACCTCTACAGCATCTTGCTTGAAACCCATTTCCTCACAAATTCCTCTTAACCACAGAGCTTCCTTTGTTGTTTCTGACAGAGACATATACTCAGCCTCTGTTGTAGATAGAGCCACCACACCTTGCAAGCATGACTTCCAGCTCACAGTGTTACCTCCAAAGGTAAACACATAACCTGTTATAGATCTCCTCCGGTCTAAGTCAGCTGCATAGTCAGAATCGCAGAAGCCTCTTACTTTGAGATCATCCCCTTTAGTAAAAGTTAAGTTTACATCTAACGTTCCTCTTATGTATCTCATTATCCATTTAGCTGCTAACAAATGTTCACTTGTAGGTTTACTCATGTACCTGCACACCAATCCCACGGCGTATGCTAGGTCAGGCCTGGAGCCAACCATAGCATACATCATGCTACCTACTGCGTTGGCATAAGGAATGTTATCCATCCTCCTTATCTCTGTAGCTTCTTGTTCCTTAGTCATAGCCTGTAGTTTGAACTGTGGTCCCATAGGTGTTCTTACTTGCCTAGAATCCCACATATTAAAAGTTTGCAATAACTTCTTCAAGTAACTCTCCTGAGATAAGATCAACATTCCTTTTGATTTTTCTCTAATAATATCCATACCTAAAATCTTCTTAGCAGCCCCAAGGTCCTTCATTTCAAACTCAGAGTTTAAAATTCCTTTTAAATGCTTAATAGCAGTCATGTCCTTGGCTGCTATAAGCATATCATCAACATACAATAACAGATACACCCTGTCTTCTATACTTTCACCCTTCTGATATACACATGGATCATATTGGCTCTTCTGAAAACTATGCCTGACGATGAATGAATCAAACCTATGATTCCATTCCCTGGGAGATTGCTTTAAACCATAAAGCGATCTCTTTAATAAGCAAACCTTATCTTCCTTACCCTTCTCTATATATCCCTTTGGTTGTGACATATAGATTGTTTCCTTTAGAACTCCATGCAAAAAAGTTGTTTTCACATCCATTTGTTCCAACTCCATGTCATGATTTACCACAATCGAGAAGAGGAATCTGATTGATTTGTGTTTGACCACTGGAGCAAAGACTTCATTATAGTCAATGCCTTCGACTTGAGCAAACCCTTTTGCTACAAGCCTTGACTTGTATCTTGGTTTCTCAACTCCTGGAATGCCTGGTTTTAATCTGTAAACCCACTTACACCCAATGACTTTCTGATTCTTAGGCCTATAAACAAGATTCCAAGTATAATTCCTCTTTAAAGAATTCATTTCCTCATCCATAGACCCATCCCATAGTTCCCAGTCATCTCTGCTTTGAGCTTCCTTGTAAGTCCTAGGCTCATCAAATTCCACAACTTTTGAGCTCATTAGTGCAAATGCCACAAAATCTGAGTCTTCAAACCTTGCTGGTAGCCTTATGTTTCTCGTGCTTCTATCCCTAGCTAGAAGATACTCACTCAAACCCTCTGCTCCTGTTGAAGAATCATCCTCATCCTCTGATGAACCACTATCTCCCTCCTTTTCTGGTGTTACATCTTGAAACCCTGGATTTTCTCCACCTTGATGATTATTCCCACTGGAGGAGGATCCATCTCTCAATATCTCTTCCAGTTGACTGCTAAAAAAAACCCTCTTATGATTAGTACCCTTAGTAGTGCTCTCAGGTTCCTTCGCAGACTCAATGTCTTTGAAGAATTTATCCTCCTGAAACACTACATCTTTACTAATCACCACCTTTAAGTCTTCAGGGCTCCATATCCTATATCCTTTAGTTCCCATAACATATCCTAGGAACACTCCTTTTGTAGCTCTTGGACTTAGCTTGTCTCTCAATGTGTAAACAAATGCTACACAACCAAAGCTTCTTAAATGACTGAAACCTGGTTTTCCTTCTGTCCACAATGCCTCTGGAATTTCAAACTCTATAGCAGTAGAGGGTGGTCTATTAATGATATAAACTGTTGTAGATGCAGCCTCAGCCCAAAATTCTCCTGTCAAACCTGTTTCTGATAACATAGACCTTACTCTGTCCATTATTGTCCTATTCATGCGTTCTGAAACACCATTTTGCTGAGGTGTGCAAGGACAAGTACTATGTCTCTTTACACCAGTCTCTCTGCAAAGCTTATCAAACTGCTTGTTTTGAAATTCCAACCCAGACCTTTCTTGAGTAATCGTCTATGAAAGTGATGAAGTATTGTGCTCCTGGCAGACTAGGGGTCACATTAGGTGAACCCCACAAGTCTGAATGCACGTAGTCTAGAATCCCCTTTGTTGTGTGCTTAGCTATTGGAAAAGCCTGTTTGTGAGCTTTTCCCAGAGTACAGCTCTCACAAAAACCCAGATTCTTCACATCTTCCTTTCTCAGATATCTTTTCTAGCAAGACTTTCCATGGCTTTGTGTCCCATGTGAGCTAACCTAGAGTGCCACAGCCTTGCTGTTTTGCCCATATCTGATACTACATTAGCTTGAGCCTGTCTAACAGAACCTTGTAGATAATATAGTCCCTGCATATATTTTCCTGACAAGACTTTCTTGTCATCTTTGAAGAACTGGACCTCAAAATCTCTTCCTTTATATGTGCAACCAGAGTGTTCTAGCTGTCCGTATGAGATTAGATTCCTTCCCATTGCAAGGACATATCTCACATTCTCAAGAATCACCACTGAACCATCTATGTTATCTATTGTCAACCTTCCTATTCCTTTGACTGTACAATGAGTATCATTTCCCATAAGAACCTTGTTACCTTCAAACTCAACTAGATCCTGAAGAACCTCTTTCTTAGGGGTCATATGAAAAGAACAGCCAGAAACTAATACCCAATCATCAGATGATACAACCAGACTAGCTGTTAAAGCTATAGGTTCTGGTAGCTTAACTGCCAGATTTGCTGAGTTCTGAGACTTCCCAGACTCATTCCTTTTTCTCTGAGGATAGTTTCTTTTCCAATGACCTTCTTCTCCACATACCCAACAACCTTTGCTATTTGAGTTTGCTCTGGACTTGGACCTTTGCATGCCTTTAGATTTTCCATTTTGTCCTTTGTTACCATTTGATCCTTGATTAGTATTCCTTTTCTCTGGCCTCCCTCTTTCTTCTACATATAGACCTTCACTACCTCTTGATCTCTGCAAGAGACCCTTTTGTCTTAGCTCTGCTTCTTTAGCATAAGCTGAAGCAGTGACCTCACTCACAGTAATAGTCTCTTTTCCAGTACCATACTTCAAAGTATGTACTAAAGGTTCATATGTTGAGGGTAGACTTCTAAGTAATTGGATAGCTTGATCCTCATCACTGATAGTTACTTTCAAACTTTCTAGATCCGCAATTAGTTTCAAGAAACTATCAATATTTTCTTCCATTGACTAACCCTCTTCCATTATGAAACTTGCAAATTGCTGCTTTAGGTAAATTCTATTAGGCAGAGACTTAGTTTGATAGTCTCTTTCTAATGCTCTCCACATACCTGGTGCAGTCTTTTCATGCATAACCTTTCGTAGGATTGTATCTGTTAGACATGTTCCTATCAGATTCCTTACCCTTAGATCTTTGTCAGCTCTCCTTGGATCCATCTTGGGCTCTGTCTTAGGATCTTTCTTTTGTTCAGATCCATCTTCAGCCTTCTCAGAAGTTTCTGTTGATTCATCTTGCAATGCAGATAACAAACCTTGTATCTCTAATTGCCCCAACATCTTGTACTTCTATAAGCCGAAATCACCCTTGCCATCAAACTTCTCCATCTCAAATCTGCCTGGTGTTGGATCCATCTTCTTGACAGATTACACCACCCGATCACTAACCTTGCGATGATCACTTGAACCTTTGATGGCTCTGATACCACTTGTTGAAGAGTGTCCTCTGTTTTATTCAATCGCCTTTGTGCTAACCTTGTTGAAACTCGACCTCACCCAATGCTTTCTTTCTCCGATTTCAGGATTAGTTCGCGACTCTAATCAAGAACACACGAGAATGATCGAAAGAGAGAGAAGAAGAGGAATCAACCAAGAAGAAGAAGAAAGAGAACACAAGCACAACTATAGAGTTCCTCTTTGAACCGGATACATCTCTCTTCAGGATCAGTGCCTGGTAATCCACTATACTCTTTTGTGTTTACAAGCTCAAGCTTCTACAACAATGGAGATTACAAGAGAAGACGAAGAAGATGAACAAAAAAAGAGAAAATCTATATTGCTTTGTTTCCTCTCTTTAGCATATATACTCTGTTTCACCTTTTAAGTTTGTTATGTTGTAACAAACTTAGTAACAGACTCGGCCTTATCGAAAACTCAGGCTCATATCGAAACTCTTCTTCTGTCTTTAACTCTTACTGGGCCTTTTACTCAAGCCCACAAACCGAAACGTTGAAGCACTAACACTCACACATAGTTTCTAACATATTCACATTTCTATCTTCTTTGGTAGGCTTTGATTCTTTTTCATGGAGGTACTCACTGAAACATATATACCAATATACCATGAAGTCATCTACATTACCGCCTTCCGAAGATATCAAAACACAAAAGTATTTCCATAATTTAATGATTTCCATAATTAACTTCTTCTAAACACTCACCTAAATTAATCCAAAAGGTCTTTTTAGTTTTCTTTCAGAATCAAAAAATTTCATGATGTACAAGTAAAGCACGAAATTTTTTTTTTTTTGTAATTTATGTAGGTACATCTATAAATATTTTATCATTGTTTAGTTGATTCTATATCTATACTCTCATTTTGAGTAAAGCTTAGAGGTTAAGATAAAATACCAAAGTTTTTTGTAAAAACATTTTTTTCCAGAAAAACTATTATAATTGAGAATATGGTTTAAGGCAATAAAATTATATGTGTATTTTCAATCAAAAACCCACGTGTGGAGCGAATATTCACCTATAAAATCTCAAACCTTCTAAAATGTGAACTTCATAATAGACATCCATATACTTATATATAATGATTCCATTTAGATGTTCATTATATAAATTTTGATTCGTAATGCGCTCAAGATGCTACCTCACTAAAAATCTTACTAGGAAAACTAAATGGACGAAACCATGATCAAGCGAAAAGAGTGAAACGCGCATTATTCCCCCGTTTGAGTACATCACTTGAGATCCTTGAGATCATTAAGACGATGCAATTCAAAATGATGAAATAATTTCTTGAAAGTACAACCTTGATAGATAGGTCTCTGAAATCTTCACCTGAATGAATATGTACGTCGACATTCTTCTACATTTCATGGATCTTTCTAATAATTCAATTTGATAATTCTTCGTGATCCTACAGATGAAAAATAAATTTGAAAGATGATAGACTTTCATCTCTAGATGTCTATCTTTTTGTATTCTTTGTTTCCTCAATGAAACATTTTCATGGAAAATCTAACGGAATAAATACCATGATAAGGGAACTGAGAATAACCACACACACATTCTCATATTTTTTTGGAAAAACAATCTTCAGGATATACATCATGATCATATAGATCGTCCTGTTCAAATGAAGTATCTCGTTTTGTTTCCATTTAATCTCTCATATCATTGGACCTCAAGCCCATTTAACAAGGACAATCATTTTTTATGATCTATATGAACTTCATGTCTAAATTATCTTTTACACACACTCTTGTAAATATTCTTCATGTATATAAAAGTTGTTCATGCTCTTCTTATTAAACATACTATTTTGATTTTCCTTCTCATACAAAAATACATCTCTCAACCCGAAAGATATTGGTAAATTGCTCAAATATCATCTTTGGTGTGGTACTTGTAGACCAAATATGTGTGAACATCTTTTGAGATAACATCTCTTTCCTTTGATGTTCAATTTGAAGTACCCAAAGACAATATATTCTAATTAAGGTATTTTCTTATAAATTATAACTTCTTTGAATCTTAAGAATTTCTATTAAGAACCCATTGATCCATATATTTTTATAAATAAACATCGATAGATTATTTAATTTTATAAAATTCATTTATATCCCATGAATTTTTTTTTTAATTCGATCGAATAGCTAAAATTCCCAAGAAGATAAAACTAACATTATTAATCATTTAGGAGATTTTCATATATGTCATTATCCAGTGAGTCATATAACATAAGTCATTTTGTCTATTAATGCATCTACCAATAAAGAGTATGTTTCTTCATAATCAATTTCACATTTATTATTCTTTTGAACTACATGCTTTACACTTTTAGGTGTATAGATGATTGGTCAAATAATTCTCAATTTTTGAGAGTTTAATTATATGTCTATCGCATCTTTTTAGACTAGACAATCATTTTGTGTACACAATGAAATAGCTTTTAGTTCATGATCCTCTTTCTCATTCATAATATCATCTGTTATATTGCATGAAAAATATCTTCAACGTCGATTTATTTTTTGGTTCCATTTTATTCAACACATAACATAACTTCTTGACATATCTTCATGTCTCAGGTACCTGAATGCTTTCTTCGTCATGATTAAAGTCTTTTTGGAGATCATTAAAAAATATTTTTTTGCCACTATAACAATTTCCAATTTATGCTCTTTTTCTTTTCTAAGAATTCTATCTTTGGAACCAATCAGTCTGCAACGCTTCGTGCCTTAGACACATTAGTAACTAATATTGTCCTTTTGAGATATCAATTTTTATTGGAGCATCTACGACTGGTGTATGTGACTTGATAGTTTACTTTGGTAAATAAATGTGTCTATCAACTTATTTACAAAGTTTTATAATTGAATTATCTTTTAGGCTTCTAGCTCACATTCTTTAGTTTGAGGCTCACGTGCTTACTGGCCAAGTCAAAGACCTTGATTCTTGGATGGATCATGTGTCTGAAAGTTCCTACGCCATCGCTAGGTGGGAGATGGCCTGAGACTGCCTAACCGAGGCTCATGAAAATGGGATCTGACAGAGATTGAGGAGACGTATTAATGCCTTACCACCCTGCGGGCCAACAACTATGGCATAGATCCCCGTGACTATTCTGTAATGCTGATGTATCTTGTGGCCAAGGCGACATCCATCGTTGGTCCATTGGGAGGAACATTTGGATCCAAGACAAGATAGCTGCCTCTTGTTGTATTTATGTGTTACCCCTTGTAGCTATCATATTTTAAGACGTTGGCTTTCCTTGTATAAACCCTTGGTTCATATTTTCCTGTAAAAACATCTAAACCACGAACTTTTAGCGTTAGTGTGTAGGTAATTTATTGGGCGCACAATCTTAGGTCGGTGTGCACTCAGTGGGCGCTAGGCCTTTGGACACATTACTTGTTTGGACATGTGGCCTCTGGGCACATAGCCTTGGTGAGTCGTGGACAAGGTGAGAGCAAGGCCTTTGGGCATACAATCTGTTTGGAGTTGTGGTCCCAGAGCACATGGTCTTTTTTCGGTACCAAACTTTACCTTAGTTTGCTATGGTCCACACGCTAGATGAACAGGGGTGCATGGCACACGCTAGATGAACAGGGGTGCATGGTACACATAGATAGATTTTGGATGCATGGCATCTAACCTTGGTTAGGAGCTAATATGCATTTCAAAAGTTAATTCTCGTGGGCACGTAGCATTAGTTCTAGGTTATGGATTTACCCGTGTTTTTATCTTTTGTTTGGTGGATTTGGGGTGTATTCCCTGTTCTCCCCCCCCCCCCCACCCAAAAAAGTGAGTCATTAGCATTCACAACGGTTAAGACTATGCCCTTAGTTTTGATTACTAAGTTTCCCTTTGTTATTGAAACCATGAGTCTTGTAGTTAACCAATTACGACCTTAGCCTTGAGTTTTGCTTTTGAAAACATATTTTCACATGTTTCTTGAAAAAATAGATAGAAGCTTTATTTCGTAAAGAAAACACTTTAGATCAAAATACAACGATGACTGAATACGATTGAGGCTTAAGCCAAAACTTTTTAACCTAGTAGTGTTACTTCTTGAGGTGCAGGGAAATCCAGTTGTTCGGCTGGTCTATCCCATGTCGATATCGCGGTCTATATGTCCATGTGTTAAATATCTCTGTTATTTGGTCAGGTCCTTCCCAATTGGGAGCCAATTTTCCAACTGCTTTGACCTTGGTATTGTCAAATACTCACCTTGCCTTTTTTAACGGTTCTTGTTCTTACTTTTTTGTTACAACTCCTGGTAATCTCCTGTTGGTAGCACCGATTCTAGACCATGGTTGATTCCCTCTTTTTTTTCCAGTATGCATTTTGTCCACCAAAGGTATCTCTTGCTTGTTAAATATTCCTGAACTTTAAAGATTTTCGTGAATGTTATGACATAGGTTTCAAAACTAAGTTGGTTTTTGGATGTATGGCGGTCGCCTATTATGTTTCCCTTCACACCATAAAAAAAAGCATCTTCTCATCCAAAGATTTTAACGATTCAAGTTTCAGATCATTCAATAATCAGTCACTAATCGATTTAAACCATAGAGTAAACTAAAAAAGACTAATTTAATGTTTCACATTAATCCTAAAATAGTCAAACTACTTCAATATATCACTACTATTTTAACACAAATGTTAACGTAAATAAAGTCGATCGTTGAAAAAGAAAGGAAATGAAATTGAACTATACATATCTAGTAAATGAGTTTATAATATCAAATGAAATGTGAAATAGAAATTATAATGGAGTGATTTTTAATTGTTATGTAATGAATAAGTAATAGTTGGATGATGTACATATAGAATAGTGAATTAATTAATTGGAATATATGATTTAGTTATATTCTACAGAAGAATGTTCTATACTAGATTTGAGAATGAGAAATATAAAAGGAATAATTAAAGTTGAAGAAAAAAATTTAATAGTGTTATATAAACGAAATAGTCAGACTATTTTGTTGAGTCAAACTATTTCGGCGCAACTGAGTATTCAGGGTTAGCGAAAAAAAAAAGGTCAAAATGTCATAAGGGTAAAATAATGAAGAATAACACGGCCTTGTCTTATTCGAGTGTTTACGCCTGGGTATTTTACCCGAACTCGACCCGAAAAATCTGAATCTGAACTCGAACTAACATGCTAAAAAAACTCGATCTTGTTTTCGTTGTGGGTATAACTCGAAAACTCAAACCGAATCTGAACTCGAAACCCAAACAACCTAAAACACTAGAAAAACTCGAAAAAAGCCCGAATAAATTTGAAAAAAATAGAAAATACCTGAAAAACCTGAACCCATACTCGAAAATGTCTGAACCGAACTGAACTTTTCAAAAACTCTAGTGGACCCTAAAGGACCGAAGTTCGGGACCCGAATCAAAACCAAACCCAAATAGAACCCTGAACGCCCAACAATACAAATATTAGTTTGCTAATTATTATTATATATTTTTTTTTGATTATACACTCCAATCTCCCTTTAATGAATTTGTTGGGGGGAAAAAGGTTCATGCTATTTAGATTATTTTTAAGTCGTAACATCAAGCCTCTCTCCCGCTAAGAGTAAGAGGCTTTACTTTAAGCGTTTATTCTTCCAAGCCAGCTAAGCTACCAACTCAACCATTTTTTGAACTTTATCAAGCAACTCTGATTTTTTCTTATGTCTCTATATTTTTCTCTAAAATAGAGGAACTTTATTATAGAGGTAGATTTGCTCCAATGTATGTCTATAATAGAGTTCCTCTATTTTTAAAAGAAAATATAGAGGAATGTTACTTTTGCTTCTATATTTGAAGATAAAAGTAACATTCCTCTATATTTTCCTCTAAAAATAGAGAAACTCTATTATAGAGACATACATTGGAGCAAATCTACCTCTATAATATTTTAGAGAAAAATATAGAGATAAATATAGAGGTGGGACTTTATTAATCTTTTTGAAAGAAAAAAAATCAATGAAGTTGCATAGATTTGAGGGTTTCTTTGACCATTCTCTCTGGAAAAAGATACACATCTTGCCGTCTTTTAAGAAGTTGCAAACAGATAATTGACTGGTAATCTAAAATTCACGTCCTTAAGATTGAAATTACACCTTCAAATATTGGATTTTGGTTCATGTGTGCTGCGGTTTGCCTTCTTCCATAAGAAGATGGACCATAGATTTGACGACTTCGTTATGGACTATACCTGATTTCTGCTAAAAACCAAAAACGGAGAAGAGTTTAGGTATGAGGCACTTACTTGACCAAGTGGGTCAAACGAAGGATTGAACATGTAACCTCAGGTTTTCGAATGAGGTCTTTGAGGATGGAATGTAGGGTTAGCCGGAGCTCTTTGAACAAAACCGCAGTCTGAGCTGGTGCTGCTAGCTTCAACCACCCATCAATGGTCACTGATCCACTCTGAAATGGAAAGATAGGTTTCAAGGTAACGAGCACATAGACTAAGTATCCAACAGGCATTGTCCAATTGTTGTTTTCCAAAGATATGTTAGTAAAAACTCCGCAAAAAGTCAAAGATCAATGCCCCCTTTTTCAATTCGTTGTTTGGCACATAAAAAACAAATCAGTGGAAATTATCAATTGTGTTTTGTCAATCGCAAGACAGCATGATATAGTACCAATACCTGATGATGAACATTGATTGAGCCGCCAAAAAGTAGAATAGAGAAAGGAGAAACAATGGTTGTATCACGCAGATATACTCTGTTCGTTTCAACCTACAAGATATAGCCATGATTATATGGTTGCAAAGTTACACCAGAATCTGCCTCGTAACGTCAAATTGCAAAACAACTCATCATGTTTACCCAATATTATCAAATGAAATGATATGATGCTAAATCTTAAATTTCTGAGGCAAAGTATATCAGAAGGATAAAAGTACAACCAAATACGTCACATATTAAAAACTCAGGTTACCTTCTCAAGAAATACAAGGAAAGGGTATTGAAATGCTTTGAAGTTGCTGTTTATAGAGGACGGATGGATATGAACTTCCCTTCTGCCATCGTACCACGCTGAATAACTCTTTGTTTGGTTTCCTTGCTTTGTCAAACTGTTAACCGCTGCCTCCGTAATTCCATTATCATTTGCAGCAATGTTAGGGTATAGCCCGGCACATAGTATAGCCTGTACATATTGACAGTGGAAATTCAGGTTTCCGCCAAATAGATAATGATATAAAACCTCTCTTACAATTGTAGAAGTGTTTTTCATGACAAAATATCCGAGTAGCAGAGCACCCGATGTACTTTACCTTAACAACTTGAGGTTGTTGTGAATACATGTTGAAAGGTTGAGTTAGGTCGCAAAACCAGACATCAAGATTTTCTTTATTTCTCCCCACAAACTATGACAACAAACAAAGGGATTCTTGATTAGATATTTATTTGGCCTTTTCTCTGCCTAAGCTTATACAAGTTTGACGAACATTGTTCATCTGTAAAATAAACTTGAGAACAATCGTTTCAATGTTTCAGTGCACGATGAGTCATCAGTTAAAGATCAGACACATGTATGCTTTACGCATATGGGGTAGAGAAGTTACCTGCCCTGTTTTAGGAAGATTTATGAGCCCGATATCGGCAAGTAATGAGCCAAATTGTACTCTCATGTCTCTGATATTCGTGAGAAAGCAACAAATAAGATTTCATGGATGAAGATCGAAATAGTGTAAGCATTCATTCAGTCTAGATGGATTTTCAACTCATGCATACAATGAAAGGTTCCCACTAAGACTCAGTTTAACTTACTCGGCCAAGGAACCAAACAAAGGAGTAAAATTTTCCCACACATAAATTGTCCCCGGTCAAGCTTGCAAGGCAGCAAAAAGCATCTTAAATCATGCTTAGATAAACATTACTGTTGATATTTCCCTCGAAACTAGGTAATAAATGAGAATAACCATCTTATCAAAAAAAAAAAAAGAGAATAACCATAGTAAGGAAGTAATCATATCCATACAAATGTCATTCTTTCTATAACTATAGAGATTTTTTGTAGACAAGTTATAGCATCAACGTATGTTGTACCTTATCATCCGCATTACTGAGTTGCTCAAGAACTTTGATTCACAGAACCTTTGTGCAGCTTTCATTCCTCGCTGAATACATCACAAGCACATAAAGCATGTTAACCCATCCAGTCTTGATTCAGAAACGTTAACAGCTCAAGATCATGGACAGGTAACTCATCTTCAATCCAAATGCAAAAAGTGTAATGTATGTAGATCCAGCATATAAAAATGTGAAGTTCAAACACATGTTTCAATGGTTCTTTATTAGAGGAAAAATTAACAGCTTCGTCCAGAACCCAGACAGACTTTTTCTTCCATAAAAAAAGTCATGCTACATCAGAAAGATAAAGTCATGCTTCCGTCTCTTCCATAAAAAAAGTCATGCTATCTATTTACGCTATGCGTGAAATATATAATTTTTGTTCTTCTAACTATGGGTCTTAGAAAATTCTCCTAACTTAGAGTATCGAGAATTTTGTACGTTAGAAAGATAAAACCCACTAAGATCTACTTATAGATAGACAAACATCTATTGAAGAAGGAAGGAAGTACCGAAGTAGTCAAGAGATAACCATCGATGATGAATTACATACTGATTCTGTAAAACACAAGCGAATCTAATTTCAAATATCTCTTTCTCACATACCTCTTGCAGTATCCTCACCCATTTGTCGTAGGCAACCATCATAAGGAGATGATCAGATTGTTTGTCAGTGTTGTTCACATCGCTTGATTTCTCCAGATTGTCAGACAAAAGGGCAAGCTTCACCCGGTCAACATTTTGCTTCTACGAAAAAACCACCAAACTTAGCTAGTCGACAACCTCTTCGTGAAAATCAGCCACGTCCTGAGATATTAAAAATGTACCTCATCTTTGGGATATATAAACGGCGACTTGTAGCTCAAAAAAGCAGCAATCGAGAGAATAGGTGATAAGCAACCAAATATTCCACCATATAACAGCATCTGCAATTTTCATGCATATAGTCATGATAGTGGTAAGAACTACATGATGAACTCTCTGGTTATCTACATCAATGATCATGACGTTGAAACCAGACACCATTTTTATAAAGAATGCGAAGGGGGATACATGATGAGAGGGGCTAGATGTTATGAGGAGAGGAATAAATATAAATATATATTAGAAGGTAGTGACCAGGTTTCCAACTCAGAATTTTTTGTGTAATAGTAACGTTACTGAATTAAACCTTTCCAATCAACACATCAACAGGAAGTTTGGCCAAGTGATGCCCGAGTGGCGTCAACTCTTCGTCCCCTTCAACAGCACCGACCTAAGGTCGACATGGTTCATAAAAGAAAGCTCAGCACATCAGACAAAAGGTATGCAGAAATCTCTTCTACTGAGTAAGATCAGTGATCCCTAAAACAATGAGTATGAGGAGTTTTAATCGAAACAAAATATTAATGATAATGATTAACCTAAGGCTGCAACGGAATGAAGATATCAGGCCCACTACAAGATGACCTCAGACACATCAGCTATATGTCCAAACGACAGGTCTCTATAACTTTTGGATGTATCAAATACGCTAATCACAAGAGCTAAGTGTTCTTAAGAAGAAAGGCTTTGATCCATTAAACGGTACCTCATGTAACAATGAAATTGCAGAGGTTATAGCACCTTCACTCGGAGGTTCCAAAGCCTAAAGACAGCAAGTGTAAAGAAGAATCAGATGGATGATAATGTTATTTCTTTTGTCACTAAAAATGGTATAGCTTGCCTTGGAGAGAAAAGGCTTAATGTGACCCAAGCCAAGCAATTTGATTTGTAGGCATAATTCTACTAACGGCATCCGCAGCATCTCAGGAACCTTGTCAGCAGGATGGAAAGGATGAGTTCAGGGGCTAAAACCAAGCGAACAAGAGGCCAGAAAAGGATCTAAAAGAAAACACCTGATAGGGACGCATTAGCTTCTCAAACCTATGGCGTGTGTATAATGAAAAGCAAATTCCAGGTTTGACACGTCCAGCTCTTCCTGTTCTTTGTCTTGCATTTGCTTGAGATATCCAATCTTCCACCATGCTTGATAATTTCTAAGATGATAAAATAATTGAACATAAAAATGACATCTTAAGAGACAAAATACAATGATCATGAGGCAACCACAATGAGAGATGCACAAAAATGTCATCAAACAGCATTTATATCTCCAAGGAGCTTTTGGTTTCAAAATGGAGAACTGAAAAGTAATTTGAAGACACGGGTTAATATATAAACCTAAACACCGGATATCAATCTTATTTAAAAAAACAGTTTCACAAGGAAGGAGTTCGAATGTCATAAAATGTATAATGTTACGATTCATTCTAAAAAGAAAAATTGAATCTAAAGGAAACAAACATTAAAAAATAAGATCGTAAAGCAAAATGCAACACAATCACTGGGAATACCTTCTGTGGATTATAGCGATTTTCCTTGTGTTTGCCACTGTCAATCACATACACCACATCATCAATGGTTATACTGGTCTCTGCAATATTTGTAGCTAAGATAACCTGAACATAAGAGATAATACAAAAGATGAACCTTTTTGGCTTTGCTAAAGTCCATGTAGCCTGTATGGTTTAATTTACAGAAAAAATCTTCCGCAAATAGGGAGCACATGAAGTTGTTAAACGGGACTCAGCACTCATATGATTAACGTCATATTTCAACAAGCTAGTATTTGCAGCTAACTTTTTCGAAGACACTTAACTCTTTCAAATAAATGTTCCTCCCATTAAACCATATATGAAGTAACTGTTATACATTAATTTTAAAACTGAGATACCAGATTCATCCCAGAAGAAACTTGCAAAAAGACAAAAATAAATCTCCATGGAACATTTTTTTTTAACCACGGGTGATGTTATGTCAATTACTTTTAAACCACAATTGATGTTATTTATTGCGCATATCACTCAAATTCATTTACTAGTAGAAATCAAAAGAAACAAGTAGATGCACGAGATGAGATTATAACTCTTATAACCCAAAAACAGTTATCGAAATTCAACACCTTCAGCCTAGAGCGAGTAACAAAGACAAAATGCAAAAGCAAGTCATTAACGGTAAAGCCGATAAATTTGCTCATCTAAAACAAAAGAATCAAAAGTGACTCACCTACAGCGAAACTAAGCATCTAAACCACTGAAAACAGAAGAATAAAAGGTGCAGGAAATCACCTTCCGTATGTCGTCAGGGGGACGCATAAACGCCTTTTTCTGTTCTGTGGATGCAATAGAAGAATGTAGAGGAAGAAGCCAATCTGCAGAAGGTCCACGAAAACGATACGAGGCAGCTAGCCTATCGAGTAACATGTAAATTTCTGACACTCCCTGTTATTAACCAAAAAAATGACAAAATGAAATCATAGACAAAATAATAGATTCTCTATTAACACGAAAGACCTCAGTATCGACTTACAGGCAAAAATACAAGAATGGCTCCTTCCTTGCAAGTATCATCAATGTGGCATATCAACTCTTCAAGAAGCTCGTAGTCAATAGCATCCTCATTTAACCTTTTCTGCAGACACTCGCAATTTATTAAGACTCGGTCATTTAGGACAACTAGAAGAATAAGACGAACAGAAGCTCAAACAGAAATGTAAAATACCAGATTTTGTTGTGTTTGATCACTGTATGAGTTGTAATTACTGGAAACATAAAACGGGTTAAGACAGTCCTCTGAAAGCAGATAATCGTCACCCCAGCCAGCCAATACAAGATTCTTCTTTCCCCTACGGTCGTTTACAGAACCAAGCTGCAGATAACAGAACCATGTATTAGCTACACAGTATATAAACACTAGAATCCAAAGTTTCACTAATACAATCTAAATGGTAGCAACGTTACATAAACACTAGAATCAAATTTCAGAATCATGACACACATTTGATCAGAAGGTCACATATTAAGCCCCAATAAAATTCAAAGACCATTCCATATCAGGCCTAACAAAAGGAAAAGGCATTTGCATCCACAACCTTTGTGTTGGACGTATGTTTTGGTTGTGCAAATAGTTGAAAGAGTATCCATATGAATAAAACATTCCAAATCAGAAGAAAACTCAAAAATCAAGAAGTGCAAGTGTCTAGCAGCTGCAACAATCTGTTTCTAGTTCTAAGTAGAAAGTATTCAACTGGTTCAGACTGCATAAAATAAGTGAATGGGGGATATGCCAAGAAAACATGGGAGTAACTAGGGAAAGTGAAAACTGGGATCCAGAAGTATAATAGATGATATGTTTAAATACCTTGTCTTTAATGGATGAATCGGATCTTAGCGCAGCAGGGGAATCTGGAGCCAGAAGGTATTTAGTTCTCTCATAAATCTCCTCCAGAAAGTGAGTAGTAACTGGGTGCGTCCGTCCTTGCGCAGTAATGACAGGACAATGAGCAAAATATCTTGAGAACAGATCTGCGTCAACAGTAGCGGACCTGAGCCACATCGAAGCATAGATTAATATGATGTTCACTACTATTTACAGTGTTCACTGAAAAATAAAAGCCACAACACATACATAAGGATAACTTTCATTTTGCGTGATGTATTATCGCATGATTGCTTCTCAATCAGGCTCTTCAAAATAATGAGAAGAAAATCACCCTGAAAAGAATATACAACAAAGTATTTTCTTATCCACGAGTTAACAAAAGAATGAGAGGAAAAGGGGAATACTCCTGTCAGATTGTTCAACACTGCAACAATGAGGTATCAAAATTTGAAATACAGATCTAGCGTTCTTTATTGAAGAGAAGACTGAGATACTGCGTGGAAGCAAGATAAATGTCTTTTATTCTAAAGTAGTGTCAAAAGAAGCAAGAGGAGAGAAAAAGGTATAGACCACCGAGGAAGCAAGCTTTTGGATTTCACCATTGTAAAAGATCAAATGTGATGGAATTGCAGCGGAGTGTCACTCTACGAGCATATTATGAAAGTAATGCAAAAATCCTAGTTTTCTTCCAAGCAGCTTCTGAATTCTAGTGACTCAGTAAATTATATTACAAGGATTCTCAAGCAGAATCCTTAACTATGCGTCTATTTTTCGTTAAAATGATCAAATTTGTGGCTTAGTTAATCAATACTCACCAAAAGAGACCGCTCGTGCACTTCGTCGACTATAATATGTGTAACGTCATTTAACATTTTATCCCCCTGCAAAGAGTGCACAAACAAGCAAACAGAAAAAAAAACAAGAGAGATTACTGATTGTAATCTTACAGTCATCTCCGAAAATACTTACTCTGGCGTCTTTCATTATGCTTTACGTAATAGCATTGCAGTGTCTCAGAAACAGGAACTACAAATTCCTTAGAAATATATCTGCAGCCTATGTACCCTATGATACTATAGATAATAACTCAACTATAGGACTTTCTAAGTTTCCTTTAGTTAACAGGGGATCTGTTTGCATAATAATTCTGCAAGACATGTTTTCTGGAAACCATAATTTTCGCAGTACAGCTATGACATTTCACCTTTATCAACATCATCAGAATGTTGGTTCATAACAATGTAACTCTTTCTCAGTAGCCTAAAACACTTTTAGCATGTAATGCGACAGGAATTATTTGGTTGCACAAGAGATTACTAAAAGATAGGGGACGTACAGCGAGTTTCCTCAGTAGAATGCCAGTAGTACAAAACAGCAGTCTTGTCTTGTCACTCCTAAACAAAAATACAAATATGCCAAGGGAAATTTGCTTAATCTGCAACTCTGAGGAACATTATTAAAGTAAAACGGGAAAATTATAAGGCCGTCGTCGTATTGTAGTGTCAGAAATGAATATCTTACAAACAGCAGTTGATGGTAACCAATGAAACCTTACACAAGTGAAGCCAAAAACAATTAGACGAGACTATGCGTTAAAGTAACAAATGAATAAACTTGACAATTCCGTTCTACCAAAAAAGAGCAGAAAAAAAATATCTATCTTACACCAATTTATCATGGCATATTACTGCTACACCAAAATCAGCCTGAGAGGAAGTAGAGAGAATGTGAAAAGAAGAAGCAATCACATTGCAGAAGAGCAACACTAACGTAACAGTAAGTAAAACCCATGGAGCACGAACTGTGGGCCGAGAAAATGAACAAATCAGTACATTTTTCATCGCAAAATATTTCAGAAAAGATCTACTCCTTGACAAGTGTAGCCCAGTATCCTAATCTTTCAGCCTTTGGAACTAAATCCTTCCTTTCAATCCACATGTTTTATTGCTGCTCTACTTGAGAAACAAGCCAAAATTTTTACACAGCATATAGCTGTAACTACTTTAATTTCATGCTACAGGTTGAATGCGATGATTGATTCTGATAATTTAATTTGGGTTCTTGACGACAGTGAATGAAGTGATGGAAAGGAGCACAAGCTGAACACAGTTAAATCTAATAATCTCGTAAGACAATAGAAAGAAATCATAAAATTAAGGGGAAGACCTTGCACTTTCAAGACGAACTTGATAACCAACCAAGGAGTCATCTACGCCTGGAGAGGATTCACAACGCTCATCAGCAACTCTTTGAGCAACAGAGATAGCCTAGACCATATTACCCAGTTACTAACAATAACAAAAAGTAGAAAGAAATCTACACCCTAGGCTAACTGACATCATTAAGCTTTGCGGAAATGAAAAGATCAATGAATTTAAAGGGATCTTAGTTTATGAATAAAAAAGGAGTCCAAGAAAGCATGATATCTTAACACCGAAATACTCACTGCTATTCGCCGAGGTTGTGTGCATATGATATTACAGTATCCACCATGCCCAGAATCGATCATATCATCCAGTATAAATTGAGGAACCTATAACAAAAAAGCAGTTAGAGATTATTCAACTGAAAAGCTGGAAGATAAATTCAGCAAAAACAGTGAATTAACCCCAAGCAACTGGCGAGATCAAACCTGTGTAGTTTTTCCAGAGCCCGTTTCTCCGCATACTACTAAGACATCTTTTTCTTTCAGATGCTGCACTATGTCATTCTTCACTTCAGATATAGGAAGAGCAATTCGAGCTTTGAACATGTCCTGCAAAGGTATAGGTAAATTATTGCAGGATTATAACAACAATTTAACCATGCTGAAAACAAAGTTCAATATTGGTTCCTGGAATGAGTTAAACAGTTTGGGGAGCTTTACACATATAGAACTATAAGGGACAATTTAACTGCATGAACTACATTCTTTACCATCTTGGAGACAACACTTCTGTTCAAACATAAACGAAGAACATTCTACCTTATACTTCTGCGTTTTCTTTTTGTTTTCTTGTTTTTGTTGGAGAGATAAACATATAGCCTCTATAGAAGAGTCTCCTGTAACACAGAAAATAGATAATTAAATTTCATGCTAGTGATTTTAGCAGAAAAATCAAGAGTTTTACTATTTAAGCAACTAAATGACCACATATATTATCTGCGACAACCATACTTTTTGCTCTGTGGTTAGATTTGACAACACTCAGGTCATCTTTTGCTTCAACATAGGTGTCAACCACTGGAAGTGCATCGCTGATGCTACTCAATGAAGTGGTCGAACTGAAATTGTCCGCCTCAAGCAACCTATCAACAAAATTAGCTCTGCGATCTTCTTCTGTGTTTTGTACAGTACACAACATTTCCTCTGTGAAAGCACAAAGCAACTGTATTAGTTCGATTAAGGTGTTGCAAAACCAGAACATATGTGTATTATTTTAGAATAGTAACATCAGAGATATACACAACATTTAGCAAAAGATTATGTCGTATTCCCTCCATTTAACTTCAGATGTGGTAACAGTTCCAGTCAGTGCTGATAACAGCCAAAATATTTTGAACAAATAAGCACCAAAATTCTCATGCAAAATATAGTTATTGTGGTGTTAACATAGCTAATTCAAACGCCCATGATTCCTGGGCTAGTGAGAAAAAACGTGAGAAAAAACCGTTTCAAATAGAACATGCCAATGACAATATAAAAAAAAGGTGCTAAGAAAATAGGTTAATCAATCTAAATTTATATGGCATAGCTGGACGGCTCATAGCAAAATTAATTGAGAACACAATGACCAGATACTGACAAAAAATTCATAAAATCACCTTGTTTCCAGGTCAAAACTAGAGAGGAGTACGGCTCCGTAATTGCAAAGTAAACGGGTAAATCCGAAAAAATCTTATGAAGAGCAAATGCCGCTGTTCTGTTTTGTGCATCCTGTTGCACACAAGTACACAATAAATTAGCAGCCTGGTTACATGGTTAGCATATTATTCAGGCACTGATGATAATTCCAATCAACAGCTTACAACATCAATAAGGTTCATAATCAGAAGTTTCCAAAATTTCAACCAAGAAAAATAACAGTACATTATAGACCTTTCTTTCTAGTCCCTACTTTATTTTCCTCAGAACCTATAGAACAAAAGAATTAAACTGCATCTTTCTTGTGATAAGTTATATAGCTGACTGCATTAGTCAGAACACCCTAACCAGATACTTTTTAGTATCTTGTAATGAGTATATGAAATGTTAAAACAAGGATCAAATGACTACCTCGATAGATTCAAAGTCCTCATCTTGATCTGGAAGTTGAAGAGTTACCAGACCCCCGGCTTGTCTGCTTTTACCTCGTCCACTGGCTTTACGCAGAATGCTTACGCTATATGAGAAATTCCTTCCTTCAACGGTTAATTTATTGAACTTTGGTGCATCCCACCCTGATCTTTGACACAATTGATGGAGAAATGCTTTTGGGATCTTCTGCGCCTCACCCTATAAACTTTTAAATGTTAAAGAGAATGTCGAACAAAAGAAGCTGCCCAGTAATAAAGCTGACATTGTAACTGGATCATAATGTCAGCATATGTGACAAGATGAAAAGTTAAGGAGCGACTAGCGAGCATATGCGAAACGAGAGCAACTTGTATTTAATCTAGAATCTTTTTTGACGAAGATTTACCTTTTTCCAGATACCCTCTAGTTTCTCGAGATTTTTCTCACTGCGTAGTTCTCTCATCTTTTCCTTCTTCTGCAATTCCAGGAGTTCATGGGGGGAAGCTTCAGAAGGCGGGGCATTTTCTGAAAAAATATCGCCAAGCTCCACATCCTCTGAATTATCATTTGATGCAACTAATTCTTTTTCTGTGGAACTCGAGGGAAGAGTTTTAGGTTCGACTTCCTCAGATCCACAGCTCTCAACAGAATTTGCACCCAAAGCCGGGTCATCTAACAGATGAATAGAGACAGCGTCAGCATTTACTGACTCCTGAATATAATCGGGCATGTGAGAGGTTAATTCTTTTTCTCTAGCATCTTCTAAAGCATGTTTATACTGAAATTCAGATTCCAACGTTGCTTCTGATAGTCCTGCAACACAAACACATATAATTAACATCCTGTAACAATTCAAATGATTGATAGATTGATTACTAACAGATCAAAATTAACCAAGAGCAGATATCTCTTGCTTGAGCTTTCGAATGACTAGGCCTGCTTGCTCCTGTCCTTTTTTATCACGCTTCTCCTTTGCCTTTGTAGCATCTAATCTTGCCAAATAATATTCTTTGGAAATAACATCAAAAGGCCTTGGACCGGATACCTAGTATGATTTGGGAAAGCNAAAACAAAAAAAAAAAAAAAAAAAAAAAAAAAAAAAAAAAAAAAAAAAAACAGAAGTCGAGACCAATATAGTGTTGCAAAAATAGGAAATCTGTAGTTAAACATAACCAAACAAATGAGGAAAGGTTCCACTTCGACCATTTGCCACCAACAAATGTACAGACACTACAGAAAATTGAATAAAATTGCTTCATAAACTTCTGCCATGACAGATTATTTAATAAGCACAAAAAAGCAACAACTAACCAAATTCAAGAACTTCCAGTTCCAGATATTCACAGTTTTGAAGGTGAATTCTTTCTATGACACAAAGAGCATGAGGGAATATTTATACTTAAGCAGGACGCATGAGAGATAACATGAGAGACAACAGCGAAAGATACACATCCATTTCAATGATGAAACTGGTCTGACTAAGGAGTCTTCTATATTCTACATTGTTGCCATAATGGGAAGAAGCCTGGAAAGAGTTTAATTACCTCCCTGCTGGAACCAACACCATCTGCCTCATCTTCCCAAGATTCCAATTCTTCCTGCAAATTGAATTCAGTGAGCAAATTCATTTGTGAATTGAACATTGTTTTGTTTTTTGTGCCTTCAAAATATTTTTGTGGGTATAACTACAATGTATTAAGCTTCTGGGAAACTGTTGAAGAAATCTATTGGGTACCTCTTCCTGTCTTCTCATATACTGACGAATCCAATCAGCTTGAGATTGGGAAGAAGTAGAACCAAGAGTATCTTCATGTTGCTTGCCCTTCACCTGAACTAAAACTTCAGGTTCCTCATGCTCTAGCTGAACTAAAGAGTCAGCAGACTGATTCCAGTCTTCCCGAGATGTCAATATCACACCCACAGAACCGCCTGCAACACCGAGGGGGAGGTACAAGGATCAATGCATAACAAGTAGAGCAATTTCGCGAGAACTAAAAGTGTTTATGGGTGTGATTAAACTTCAATACCTCCTGTAGGGAAGCGGGAAGCTCCAGTAGAAAACTTCACTGGCAACTCATGGCTCGGCAAGTTCAAGCAGAGCCAATCAAGAGCAGCCTCAAACGTTGCTCCATCCTTAGCAGAAGCACACAAATTGGATCAGGAATTGTATTAGGATGAGCCAAAATGAAAAGTAAACGAAAAGGTGAGATGGTGTGAGTGAGATTTACTCTAAGGGAAGAAAGAGCGAGCTCAATCTGATCATCTACAAAACCTTCGCAAGAGAGTTTCTCGTAGACGTTACTTAGTTTCTTTGCCTTCTGATTCTTGGAGAGGGAATTATGGATAGGAGCAGGAACCGAAGGACCGGTGCGACCAGAGTTTAGCAAGAGCCGCCGCAAGCGATCCTCGTTCTCCGCCGAAATCTGAAGCTTTGGACCTGAAGAAGGTTTGTGGTGATTCGATTTCGAAGAAGTAGCTTTGTTGTTTTGCTTCTGAGGTTTCTTCTTCGGAGCCATTTGCTTTCGCCTTTCGGGTTCCCTCTGAACTCGTCCGATCGGAACCAATTAATGTCTTGGATTCTAATATGAAGACACAGTGATGGATCGTTGATTAAGCGTTTGCGTTAGAATCCGTATGTATTGATAACCTCTTTTCTTACCTTATTTTATGTGTCTACACGCGTAGGCATTCGGGTACCCGATCAGGTATGGATCGAATTTGGTTCGGGTCCGGATCCCAAATTCCATAATTTTGATATCCGGTCGGATATTTTGGAAAATTTTATTTTGGGTTTGGGTTCGGGTTCGAGTTTCGAGTTTTTTCGAGTATTTAGTTACTTTTCCAGGTACTTCGGATATTTTGTATCTGAATCACATTAAACCTATCTGATGTATCCGAAAAGTAACCAAATACCCGAAAATTCAAACTTACACAAAAAAGTTCCAAAACTTACACAATTACAAATCAAAAGAGTATTAGACACAAGTTTTGTTACTTGTTCTTTTCAAACTTACAAAAGAAAGTTACCAAAGAAACTACAAAATACCAAATCATCAAATTCAATTAATTACAAAAAATACTAATTACTCATTACTAAAACCTATCAAACATCTTCTTCTATTCTTGTTGTGGTGATTGAGAAGCTGAGCATGTGACCATATATATGCAAATGTCATAAACAGAAATAAGAAGCAAATATAGAAGGTAAAGTTACATGATTTACCTTACAAACATATAACTTTAGTGTTGTTGTCTTGCTCATATAACTTTTATAATATGACCTTCCATCAACCATTACCAATCATTATATATATAAACTCGAATCTCTTGAGATGAAACAACCATTCTAAGAATAAATCATTCTTAAAATATATGTATGAGTATCTCTAATAAAGTTGTATTATAATACAGTGGAATCTGCAAGTTCATCTCTCATACGTTTTGTGAGTGTTCTCTTGTTCGTTTACATTTTGTTGTTAATAATTTCAAACTTATTACGTAATTATTATCTAAATGATATGTAAGCATATTTATTTTATTGTAGTTAACGTAATTGATTTAACGTAGATAATATTAATGGTTATTATCATTTCCAAATTACAATTTTTTGTCATCTTCACACTTAGTAATTGAGTGTCAATTAGTCGTATGTAATTACCCGCAATAGCTCTTTTTCATGCTCTTAAAGAACATATCATCTTCATATTTTCAGATGAGCGAGGTCAAGAGCTTTCAACATAAGACGATACAACTTGGTTTGGTTCAAAGTCACTTTGATCAACGATGAAAAGAAAAAACCCTAATGAAGAAGATATTGGAAAAGGTTCTGGATCGAGGAATAGTAAAAAAAAGTATGTGGTTAAATACAAATAAAGATTGCATATGATTATATCAATATTAGATAAACTTAATACTCATTCCATGTTCCATGTTACAAGGTTACGGAAATGCCGAGAATATTCCTGACGTCGATTCTGTCAAGACTGCATCTTTGCCTGTTTTATCACCATCTCCAATTTCAAATATTAGTCGCCCGCCTTTACAAAATATTACAAACCTGGTATTTCGCAATATCATACCACGTCCACCACTACAATTGTCGTCATATGATTACGGGAGTTTATCTCAAATTTCGAATCCATCATCGGAGGTCTTTACAAGTTTCAATCATATGCAAATTTATAAATCGAGAGCTGATAGAATGAATATCCTAAATAGCAAACGTACCTTAGGGGTTATTAAATCTGGTAGAGGTTAGATTCCGAATCTTTAATAACAAAATTTATTTACCATACAATTGTTGTTTTGTCGTTTTTTCAACTAATCAACATTTATTTTTTCCAATTTTGACACAAGTGACCAAGATCTTCAAGCCTCCAGAAAATTCACCTGTCTCCATCTCCAGCATAAGTAGAGAAGACAAACAAGGTATTGGTCGTATTATCAACATTTTCAAAGTAATTAGAATTTATCTATAAGTTGAAAATGACACTATTTACTACAAATTGAAGGTCAACCATCTTCGATTAGAAGTTCACTTACTCAGGAAAGAATTATCGATACACAAACAATTAACCGAGTGTCGTGTCAATGCCCAGGTATGGAAATTTTATAAATATAATGTAAAACTTTTCATTTAAAAGCATAATACACTAACATATATTTACGTCAAAAAATTTGTGAGTTTATATTTTAATTATAAGGCAATATATGATAAACAACGTTGAAAAATTTGTAGGCTTCAATATATTTGTTAATTATAAGGCAATTTGTGAGTTTATATATTTTAATTATAACAACGTTTAATTATAAGGCAATATATGATAAACAACTATTAACACCCTAAATAGTTGTGAGTGTATATCCTATTTATAAAGCAAATTATTTTAGTAGGCTTCAATCATGGATGTTGAAAAATTCATATACGTTTCATACGGTGTACATATTTAATGATAACATATTATATAATTACACTATTTAAGGGTAACATATTATATAATTAATATATATTGTTCGAAAGAATCGTTTTCCTTTGTGTGTTTATATGTTCAAATGAATGATGGCACATAATTAACTATGAATATGAATATTGTCATAAATGTAATTGTGCCGATTATATTATGTGTTGGTGTTAATATCATATATATATATATATATATATATATATATATATCGTGTTAAAATTAACATCTTATCGTGGTAAAAATTCATTATCATCTTATTTATAAGGATACACAACAATATATTAATGACATAAGTTAACTAATACTCTAATTATAAACATAAGGATTTGTATGTTAACCTAATTTTTGATCTTATATGTCTTAAAGGGAAATCTTCCAAACTTTCACGAAAAAAATACATTACACATGCAAAATGGCGGCATATAAAGAGATCTATCATCACCTCCATCAGTAAAATCAAAGCCTACCAAAAGAAAAGGTAAAAAATAAAAGTAATTAATCGTAATTACGTTTACCAAATCCATGTTACACCATTTATGGTTGCAATTGCATCTAATTTATATTTATGTTTGATTTTGAATTGAATTTCACAATTAGTCGCTAATAAACGACCAAGCTTCATCCATGAGTCTACTCAATCGATTCCCCCAAGATTTGTTGTTGAAGACCATCCTGAAGGTAATAAAAATATGTGTAAAGAAATATCCTTTTACTTAAAAATAAAATATAGATGGTGCGAAAGAGTTATTTTAGATGGAAGTTAATTGAGCAATTTATTATTGGAATCGGACAGCTTACAATAATAGATATGCAATGGAAAGTGAGTCTGAAGAAGAAGAAGAACATCTCAACACCAGAAACAAGTCTGTTGCTTATGAAACTGGCGAGTTGTCAGAAATCATGCCAATAGAATGCATTACACAAAATGTTGTTCGGACAACTTCATCGTTACATATGATCGGGATATAAAAAAATGGTAATTACCTTTTTAACTGTTTAATAAAATTTTCAGGTTACATATATATAATTTTAAAACAAATCCTACATACATTTTACTTTTACTATTCACATCAAATTTCGTCTTTTTCCATCAATAGGTTATTATGACGAAGGAGATCCAACATATAATTACACACATTGTGCAACCTATATGTGGTACGGTGAAAGAATAGGAAAACGTAACCGTCGTGCTAAACCAGTTTTTTCTATGTGTTGCAAGCATGGTAAAATTGTGCTTTCACGTCTAGCAAATCCTCCTACGGAACTGGTCCAACTGATGTTCAAAGGAGATGAGTTAAGCAAACATTTTCGAGAATTCATACGCGCTTACAATATTAACAATGGTCGTGGACCATTTGTATTTCGTTTGTCTGGTGAGAATTATCATCGAATTGGCGATATATTTCCAGTGCCCGGTGAAGCTCCAAAATTTTTGCAGCTATATATCATTGACACCCTGGAAGAGATTAAAAATAGGATTGAAGCATATGCCGGGTAATTTTATATTTACTATTCTCAAAGTTTCACAATTACGAATTTACTAATGTGGTACATACAGATTTCATTTTTCGAGAATTATATTAATTAATTTAATATATTTTTTAGATCCGACCGATCCGGCGCTGCGAAACTTAGAGAACAAGTTGTGGTTATACTTAAAAACATGTTAGACAAACATAATCCTCACGTCAAAGCGTTCAGATCAGCGAGGGATCGTTTTGATATTGAACGATCATCAGATTATCGCATGAGGTTGATCGAAGCACGACAATCTGATGGACGAACCCATAATCTTCCAACTGCCAATGAAGTTGCAGCTTTAATACCTGGAGATTTTACTTTAAACATGGGAACACGTGATATTGTTCTTGAGAGTACAAGTGGGAAGCTACAAAGGATAAGGGAATTACATCCAGCTTATTTTCCTTTGCAATATCCCTTGTTAATTCCTTATGGAGAGGATGGCTTCCGTCTAGAAATTCCTATTGGGTTCGAAGACACCACTGGTAAAAAAAGAAAGTCGATAACTATGCGTGAATTTTTTGCATACAGAATTATAGAGAGGATTGGAGAATCACCTATAATAACAAGAGCAGGAAGATTGTTTCATCAATTTTTGGTGGACGTGTACACAATGATAGAGTCAAGTAGATTGCGTTTTTTGTGGCACAACCAGAAAAAGCTTCGCTCAGCTAATTACGACGCAATCAGGAAATCAGCTTCAATCGGTGGAAACAAAATGACTGAGCAAGGGAGTAGGATTTTCATACCGGCGACTTTCACCGGAGGCAAGAGGTATATGAAGCAACACTACTTTGACGCAATGGCTTTGTGCAAGTACTTTGGCTATCCAGATCTTTTCATAACTTTCACATGCAACCCGAAATGGCCAAAGATAACAAGGTACTTGAAAAAGTATAATTTGGCCACAGAGGATAGGCCATATATTTTGTGTAGAGTTTTCAAGATGAAGCTAGACAATCTTATGGTCGAGTTGACCAAAAAAGAAGGGTCATTTTTCGGAAAAACGTCTTCAGGTATTTTCCTCAACGTACTACATCAATTACAGTACAATAATTACTTGGCTGCATAACTTTTTAAAAAGATTCATAACTAAACAAGGCTTAATAGTTACATTTACGGAAGAAAATGGAACTAAAATATGTGCATTGTTGTCATCTTATTATTGAACAGCTATGTACACGATTGAGTTCCAAAAAAGAGGAATGCCACATGCTCATATCCTACTGTTTATGGAAAAGGATTCGAAATTTCCTACTGCCGATGATATAGATAAGATTATCTCCACCGAAATTCCAGATAAGACTCTAGATCCTTACTTATATGAAATCATTGGAGAGTGTATGATGCATGGACCATGTGGTGCAGCAAAACGAGACAATGTATGTATGGTTAACGGAAAGTGTTCGAAACACTTTCCAAAACCTTACAATACATGTACTTCGATCGACGCAAATGGATTTCCAGCCTACATGCGTCGTATTGATGGGAGGTTCATTGAGAAGAACAGATTCAAGTTAGACAATGGATATGTCGTCCCGTACAACAGAGGACTAATGCTTCGTTACCGCGCTCATATGAATGTTGAATGGTGCATACAAACACGAGCTGTTAAGTATCTTTTCAAATATATCCATAAAGGACCGAATTATGTTTCAGCAGCGATGGACAAAGAGGATGAAGATGGCGTTGTTGATGAAATTAAGAGATACTTTGACTGCAGGTATTTTTACTTTGATACACCAAATTCGTGAATAAATATATAAGATTTAAAATTTTACATTATACGATATTTCTAATATTAATGCTAAATTCAATAGATATGTTTCTGGTTGCGAGTCTACTTGGAGAATTCTTGCATTTCCTACCCATTTCCGCACCACATCAGTTGAGAAACTTGGATTTCATCTACCAGATCAACAAATGGTGTTCTTTGATGAAGACGAACCTATAGAGAGTGTACTCAACAAAAAAACAATAAATCAGTCCATGTTTCTGTCTTGGATGGAAGCATGCAAGATGTATCCCGAAGCCAAAGAGCTGACATATGCTGAGTTTCCTACAAAATTTGTTTGGAAAACATCTACGAGAGAATGGAAACCAAGAAAAATAGGCTTTGCAATAGGGAGGATTGCGCATATCCACGCATCATGTAATGAACTGTATTTTCTAAGAGTATTGCTAAATTGGGTGAGAGGACCAACTTCGTTTGAAGATATAAGAACAGTTCATGACGTTATTTATCCTACTTTCAGAGAAGCTTGTTATGCTNTTTATGTTTTGGGATTGATGGATGATGATAAAGAATACATTGAAGGTATGAAAGAAGCAAGTTTTTTCTGTTCAGGTCGGTATACACGGAAATATTTTGCGCATATGTTACTATGTGATTGCTTGTCTGAACCTCATATTGTGTGGGAAGCTACGTGGGAGTATCTAACGGAAGATATCCTTTATCATAAGCGCAGAGAAACAGGACGACCAGGTATGTAAGTTGTATACATTTTTTAAAATAGTAAAACAACTATATAACAAGATAATTAAATTAAACGTAATGCAAAGATGAATTTGACTGTGGAACAAATTACAAAAATTGCTCTTGCTGAAATTGAAAAAATTTTACTGAGTAATGGTCGCTCGCTTGGGAAATGGGATAAAATGACAAAGCCAGATGATTTCGGAAGTTACAATGGTAATCGACTTATTGATAATGAGCTCAATTATGTTCGTGAAGGTCAGTTAAAAGAAAATTAAAGACTTCTTAGTATGGTTACCGAAGAGCAACGAGGACTTTACAACCAGATTATGGATGCAACTTTAAATGATAGAGGTGGCGTATTTTTCCTCTATGGATTTGGTGGTACTGGAAAAACGTTCNCGAAGAGCAACGAGGAGTTTACAACCAGATTATGGATGCTACTTTAAATGACAGAGGTGGCGTGTTTTTCCTCTACGGATTTGGTGGTACTGGAAAAACGTTCATATACAGAGCTTTATCAACGGCTATCCGATCGAAAGGAAAAATTGTTCTCAATACTGCATCCTCTGGAATTGTTGCACTGTTGTTAGAAGGTGTTAGGACTGCACATTCAAGATTTGGTATTCCAATTGACGCAGACGAATGTACTACTTGCAAGAAAATGACTCCAGGATCAGATCGTGCAGAACTTGTACAAGAGGCCAGCTTAATTATATGGGATGAAGCGCCCATGATGAGCAGACACTGCTTTGAGACTTTGGATCGTAGCATGCGGGATATTATTAGATCTACTGAAGACAAACCTTTTGGAGGTAAGGTTGTTGTTCTTGGTGGTGATTTCAGACAGATATTACCTGTTATTCCAGGAGGAGGTAGAGCCGAGACTGTTTTGGCGGCTCTGAATTCGTCATACCTTTGGGAGCATTGCAAGGTTTTGAAATTAACAAAGAACATGAGATTGCTTGCAGGAATTAGAGATCAAGCATCAAAGGAGCTTGAATCTTTCTCTAACTGGTTATTGGAAATCAGAGATGGAAAAATAAATCTCCCAAACGATGGTCAAGTTGAGATTGAAATCCCTGAGGATTTGCTAATAAAAGATATCATTGAAGATCCTATACAAACTATTGCAAAAGAAGTTTATGGAGAATCAGTTCAGACATCGATAGATAAGGATTTATATAACCATAGAGCCATTCTGAGTCCTACGAATGACGAGGTCGATAAAATAAATGAGTTCATGCTTTCCCAATTACCAGGTAAGTTTCGTGTAAATCTAAACTATTTAATATATTAAGAGCTTTAAAAAGTAGATATCCTTTTTATTATACATATGTATCTTATGATGATTTCAGGTGAAGAAAAATTTTATCTAAGCTCTGACAACATAACACCATCAGACACTGCAGACGATGAATATGTCGTTTATCCTACAGAGTTTTTGAATAGTATCCACGTTGCTGGTCTACCAAGACATTGTTTGAAACTCAAGGTTGGCGCTCCTATTATGTGTCTACGTAACATTGATACTACCAGTGGATTATGCAATGGTACTAGGCTTATTGTTACTCTACTAGCTCGTCATGTGATAGAAGGTAGGATAATTACGGGGAATAGTGTGGAAGGAGACAAAGTGTTAATCCCTAGAATGTTTGTCAACCCACCAGAAACCAAATTTCCCTTCAGAATGCGTAGAAGACAATTCCCTGTTACATTAGCTTTTGCGATGACCATCAACAAAAGTCAAGGACAAACTTTGCAAAACGTTGGTTTATACCTACCTAGATCAGTGTTCTCTCACGCCCAATTATATGTTGCACTATCGAGAGTGAAATCGAGATCGGGACTAAAAATCTTGATAATCGATAAAGAAGGAAGGCCTCAAACAAAAACACTGAATGTAGTCTACAAACAAGTGTTCCAAAATATTCCATAATCTTGAGGTAAGTAATTTGTTTTATTTTTTATCAAATAATTTACTATTAATTGCAGATAGAAGATACATCTACCTTTTGAAAATTTTGATAGTTATTATGTATTTTTTTCACAAGGTTGTTATGTACTTTTGTTCTCCAAATTTTATCTTGCTTTGTTTAATTATATAGTCATAGACCTTGATTAATTTGGCTATCTGGATCACACACTCAATCTTATATATTTTTATTCCCTAAATAAATGTATCAAACAAATTTAATAATATGATATTATCCGTCTTATACTATAATGTATAGTGTCTCCTTTTGTCTTTGCATAATTAATAAGAACTTTGTCGTTAACTATTGATTTGTAACTCACTTAAAATATGGGTAACAACCAAATCACGTTTTCACAACCATTTTAAACAAACCAAACAATTAGGCCTGGGACGAACCGTAATCAAAATATGGCGATATAGTGTTATAATTTATTGACGTATTTGCCAATTACCTAGTTAAACTTGTATTACAAAAAAACTTATCTAGTATTTCTTAAAATAAAACTTCTATAATAACAGGATCTGTTAAACCAGATTTAGAAACGGTTAGCTAGTTATAGCTGAGCGATAATGACCATTCATAGGTGGAGATCGAGTCCCACAGAACCAAAATTTCCACTGTTGATCTACCTAATAATAATGGTGAAACTGTGAGCAAAGGACAGGAACATCTTCAAACCAGAAAAATATGATAGTTGTAATAAATGTAAGATAAACACATCACCAAATCCCATGAACATAAACATGAAACTGTCATATGACATTAGAGGAGAGAGATTAGCACAGTAAAAAAGAAACAGAAAATTAGTCTATGGGCTTAGGAAGGAGTAGGAGGAATTGATTTGCTCTGTTTCTTCATCCATTATTGGTCCTCAAACTCATGCATGTGATCTAGAAGGTAGTTAGCTGCAAGTTCTTCATTTTTGTTACACGCAAAGAACACCTCTAACACCATCGCACGATCAAAACCCATTGCTTCAAGCTGTGCACCCATACAAGAATCAAATTTCAATACAAGACATTGCCTAATCAAGAATCCACGTATGCCAGGTAAAATGCATCTAGTTCAAATAAAGATTTAGAGGAACAAACCCGCTCAATGGCTTCACGCTCTTCAGGTGTGACAGTAACTGTCTGTGGCATTGCTGCTTCCAACTGTTCAATAACATTCCTGGTAGTATTGGCGCAGATATGAAATATCAGAGCTTTGCACGTATTGATGAACAAAAGAAAAAAAAATATATAGGAGAATGACATTAAAACTCACCCTTCTCCCTCAACGGGTTCATTTATCAACCGTAGGAAGTCAGCCTGGTGCTCTTGGATTAGTCGCACAAGCTGCGGGTTTTGTTTACCGAGTTCTTGAAGCATAGGCTGGAGAACATAACGATTACACAGGAAAAATAATTATTTGATATCCACCCACAAAGAAATGAATAAGAGATGAATAAATGTACCTGCAGAATTTGTGGATTGGCTTGCACCATGCCTCGCAAGGCTTGGAACTGAAGAATTGAGCAATGAATTAGAATAAAAGAGGAGTAACTGATGATTTCTTAACACAAACGGAAAAGAAATTAAAGATACCTGTTGACTGTTACGCAGGAAATCAAGATTACCAGCTCCAGCTCCAGGGCCAGTATCTGCTGCGGGCATTCCCTGAGAGCAGATAGAGAATGGATGGCGTAATAACAAACTTTTAAGTAATTTTTTTAAAAAAACGCCAATTTTAGGGAGTTTTGTGAATTAAGGACCTTACCTGGGGAAACAAGTTTAACGGATTCGCATTTGGACCACCAGTTGGAAGCACAGGAGCTGCTGCTTGTTGGGGCTGCGCTGGAGGATTTTCTACCTGTCCAGCGGTAGATGGGGCTTGAGGGGCTGGTGGGATTTCAGCTTGCGCAGGAATCCCCTGAAATTTGACAAACAAAAAGTTAAATGGACTACGACAGACCAAAGGATACCAAAGTTAAGGAAAAGAAGAGGTAATAACAAAGAAAAAACTAGAATCAAAAAGTGGAATCAAACATACTGAGTACAGATATTCAACTGCTCTTTCAGGGTTGTTGAATGCAGCTCTCAGGGCACGAATAACAGTGTCACGGTCCCAACTACCACCACCCATGTCAAGGATTTGCTGGACAGTGGACTCCAAATTTGTTCCAGCAACAAGGTTTGATGCTGCTTGACCATAAACATCTGTTTGATTCCTGTTTCAATAAAAAAAGAATGCAGAAGTTAATTTAGCGTTTATCAGGGCAAGAGAAAATTTGACAACAGGTGACTAACAGCTCTTAAAGTGCTTACGAGACAGCAGCAGCAGGTGCTGCATCAGTTGCAGATCCACTTGTAGGTCCTGGACTACAAAACACAAGCAAAAGTACAGCAAATTAGCAAAGTGACTTACATAGTGATTCATCCACAGAAGAGGCTGACAATTTCTCTTCCAAACTGAGGTAAATCGATGTGAGAGGAAGGCCATATACTCACACTGAGACAGTTGGAGCAGAAACCGGAAGTATAGCTACAGTCTGTGCAGGCTGAGCCTAAAAATCCAAGCAATTATATTAAACAAACTAAAAAATGGGACCTAGATACGCATTAGTTTCTTTCCACTTTCAAACAGAAAGCCTCAAACACCTAAGTAAACAATAGTATGATACATCAAAACTTTATTCACCTGAGTAGATCTAGGTGCCAGTGCTGGTGCTGGTGCAGATGCATTTGATGCTCCGCTTGAAGAAACCTTGGCCTATATTTCATTTAAGGTATCAAAACAAAATTAATGGTATAATAAGTTAGCATCCAGTAATAACTTTGAATCCTGTCACTCATACAAATACTAACATGAAATTGGACCCGAAACATCAACAAATGAAAGGAACGTCACCTTTGATAACATGATAACAATAAAACTATTCTCAACAACATTGTTCTCTTCCAATGTAGTCTCATCCTTGAGAACCTTTCCTTGGTGGATAAGCATCTGCTGAGCAGCAGGGTAAAGTGCGCCATGAATGGTTTCTATGGCCTTTTTAACATCAAAGACCTGAGACCACCAAAAATTTTAATATGCTTCTCCATGTTATGTAAACAGTAAACACGTTTCCATGACAGGTTTACCAACCAAAAAAGACATCTTTAAGCTAAATGCAAAGTATAAGAATATAAGAAACAAGCAAACCAATCCAACGAAAATTTCATAAATACTTATCAGACAATCCATAAGTTCCTCAAGGTTAAGCAAACATAGCGACTCTAGTTATAAAGAAGTTACCCAGGTGGGATCCGAGTAGGTATTAGCTCTGACTATAATTTAAAGAGAAGCAAACTTAGATTCTAGTATGATATCGAAAGCACGAACCCAAACATTCTCCAACACTTAAACCCTAATTCGAATTCCAACCCATCTATCACGAATCGCCACTTCAAATCGACAACTCGTAACAACAGTAAGTTGCAACGAAACCTTGAATTTCAAATCAGAGACTCACGAGATTTACTGTTTCAAAACCCCAATTTCCCCCAAACCATAAACCTATATAAACAGTAAACGCAGAGATGATTCGGATTCACGGAATCAGTTCATACCGTATCCGCCGGTTTTACTTGGATCTCGAAGTTCGTCCCCTTGAGAGTTTTCACGAAAATCTTCATTGTTTTTAAGGAAAAAGCTTGAGAGAGGAAGTTTAGAGAGAGAAGCAAAGAATAGAGAGCGACAAGCCTCTCGGGTCTGAGTCAGCTTATATATATTATCTTTTAATAAATGTAACGATTTATCGCATCCACGCACGCCTATACAGAGAATAGGCTGTATTAAGATAACAATGATTAATGATGTTGAGAAATAATGTGCCGTTGGATTAAAGAGGAGAGCATGGTCTCTGGACAGAGATGTCATGCGGAATGACCTACTCAATATTATTTTGGATTCCCAAACGAAAAAGTTATAGTTTTTATATTTAATTTTTTAAAACTTTTTAGTAAATTAAACTTTTTGAAAAATATTAGGTGAAGTTTAACCATATAATTTGTTAGAAAGCTTAAATAATGTCCATATAAATTCTTTTTATCATTTTCAATTGATACAAAATATTATTTTCCAATTTTTTTTGAAAAATATAAAATTTAGATCTCCTAATGAAAAAATTAAAACACTCGATATAATCTGAAACGATTGAAGTATATGGGGTGAAGAATCTCGTATGATTATCTCTTTGCTTTCTTGCTTATCTCTCTTACCACTGATCACAATTCAATCCCTCGTATGAATCTTATGATTTGCAACTCACAGGATCCACTCACAAGTCAAATGATTTGATCAAGAACAGAGTAGGAAAAACGATTATAGAGTTCCCCTTGAACCTAAAGGTACATCTCTCTTCAGGATCAAGGCCTAGAAATTCACTATGCTATTAAGTTTTGTTACAAAGATTCTCAAGATACAAGCTTGTTAAGGAGGAAGAGGATGAGATTAACAGAGAACGTCTCACTCAAGTGTTTGTTATGCTTCTGTTATATATCTGTCGACTTCATCACTTTCTTTCTTGTAACTCTCTTTGTACTTTGGGCCTAAACTTATTCTTTCCTTAAGCCCATCTCAAACCAGTCAAATCCAATAACACAATTCCGGTTTAGGACCGATGAAACCGGTTCACAATTTCAACACTCCACCTTGAAGCGTGTTTTATCCCGTAATCCTAATTCCCTTTTTTCTCCCTTTTTCTTATCTCCGACAAACCTGAGAATGATCCTTGATCCTGGAAACGCTAAGATCATTTCTCTGAAATTAGCAATCATCGATTCACGATGCAGAAACCTCCCGATGGAGAAACCCATACTCTCTCTCTCTCTCTCTCTCTCTCTCTCTCTCTCTCTCTCTCTCTCTCTCTCTCTCGTTCAGCTCACAGAAACCAGCTGGATCATCTCCTCCCTTATGGTCGTCTACTCACCTCATTGTAATCCACACCCTCTACTTGGGTAAAACCCTTAGCCACAAGCCTTGCCTTATACCTTGGTTTTTCCACCCCTGATATCCCTGGTTTTATTTTGAAAATCCACTTACAACCTATAACCTTTTGATCTTTAGGCTTATCTGTTAGGTCCCATGTGTGATTTCTATTTAAAGAATCAATCTCATCATCAGCTGCTCCAACCCAGAGATCAGCTTCATCACTATCTAGGGCTTCTTTGTAGTTCTTTGGTTCCTCAAAATCCACTATTTCTGAGCTAGCCAATGGATAAGCAGTGTAATCTGCATCCTCAAACTTAGAAGGAGGTCTGACAGTTCTTTTTGCTCTATCTCTGGCTAGGGTGCAGTTGCTAAGATCCTCTGAGGTACCTAGGTCTTGAGTCTGATCTGTATCTAATTCTGAATCAGATTTTGCATCTGATTTTCTGGATGAACCTTATCCCTCACCTACCTCTGATTGCTGTAAATCCTCATCAGCTCCACCTGAATCATCATTCTTTGACATTTTTTCCTCTCCTAGTACCTCCTCTAGTTTATTGCTAAATGTGACCTTCTTCTTTGTTCTCTTGATCTTTGTCCTATCTCCTGATTTACCTGCTGAGATTTCTTCTTTGTACATTCTTTCTTCATTAAAGATAACATCTTTACTAATTATCACCTTGTGTTCTTCCAACAACCACACTCTGTACCCTTTTGTACCCTGAGCATAGCCTAGAAACACACCTTTTGAAGCTCTTGGACTGATCTTATCTCTAGTAGTGTGAACATATGCAAGACACCCAAAACTCCTTAACTGATCATAGCTAGGATCTCCACCTTTCCATACAACTTCTAGAACTTGAAAATTTAAGGCAGTTAAGGGTGATTTGTTGATTATGTAGACTGCAGTTAATGCAGCCTCTGCCCAGAAACTACCTGGCAATCCTGTTTCTGTCAACATGGACCTAACCTTATCCATGACAGTCCTGTTCATTCTCTCTGACACCCCATTGTGTTTGGGTGTGTAGGGACAGGTTTTGTGTCTTTTGACACCTGAATCTTTGCACAATTTGTCAAATTGTTGGTTGCAGAATTTCAAACCATTGTCTGTCCTCAGACATTTCAACTTCTTTCCTGTTTGATTTTCAACCAGCACCTTCTAGTCTGCGAATGTCTATTAAGCTTCATCCTTGGTCTTAAGAAAGTAGATCCAAACCTTTCTTGAAAAATCATTTATAAAAGTGATGAAGTATTTAGCTCCTGATAAGCTTGGTGTCACACTAGGTGACCCCCACAGGTCTGAGTGCACATACTTAAGAGCTTCTTTTGTTGTGTGAACAGCTTTTGGGAAACTTTTCTTGTGAGACTTTCCCATTGCACAAGCTTCACATAACCCTAGATGCTTAACCTCTTCCATCTTTAAGTATCATTTATTTGCTAGGAATTCCATAGATCTTATATTCATGTGTGTTAGTCTCGTGTGCCAAAGTTTTGTCTTGTCTATGGATCCCCTTGCAACATTTGTCTGAGGACTTCTCACTGTACCCTGTAGGTAATAGAGACCATTCACGTATTTTCCTGACAATACCTTCTTATTGTCTTTGAATAAATTGACAACAAAGTCTTCTCCATTGTAACTACACCCAGAATGTTCAAGTTGTCCATAGAGTTCTCCTTGAACCTAAGGGTACATCTCTCTTCAGGATCAAGGCCTAGAAATTCACTATGCTATTGAGTTTTGTTACAGAGATTCTTAAGATATAAGCTTGTTAAAGAGGAAGAGGATGAGATTAACAGAGAACGTCTCACTCAAGTGTTTGTTATGCTTATGTTATATATATGTCGACGTCATCACTTTCTTTCTTGTAAATCTCTTTGTACTTTGGGTCTTACTCTTTCTTTAAGCCCATCTCAAACCAGTCCAATCCAATAGCACAATTCTAGTTTAGGACCGATGAAACCGATTCACAATTTCAACAATATGTCTCCCTAGTAAATCGTCCATGCAGACAGACAATCCGCTTTCAAATAGCACAATCCATAGTAGGATCAATTTTCTAATGAATTGTGCAAATCAGCTCGTCGTGGATTGTTGTTCGTATATATTTGTTTAAGTCTGCTCAATATGGTCTTGCAATTTTGTAACTTCTAACTTATCTTGAATTCTAACTGTTTTTACCTGTTTGTTTGGTTTTAAAGATATATAATATTTTGAGACAACAATGACATGTATTTGCAACGAAGCAATTTAGGACGTTGTAGTGGCTACATAAATATTTTACTTTTATATGAAATAGTCCTTTTTGAGCCAATAGTTGTATATAAGTAGCCAATGTTTTTCGTGAATTAAGCCTTATGGTCATTGGCTTTATCTCGGGTCATAATCTCATATGCTCTTAACGATGAAAAAGTGATCTCTCATACTCTTACAAAATCTATCATACTCCTTAATCTTACTAAGTTTGTGCAAATTCTATTATGCCCTTCAAATCTTAATACAAACAAATAATAAAATGGAAAAATATCAACCAATCAAATCACTCTAAAATCATCCAATCATCTCATCCCTCTCTCTCTTCTTACTCGACGTCGTCGTCCCCCATTGAAGCGAAGCTTCAAATTTTGAATCCTTCTAAATTCAAAAATCTTGCATCCATTCCTCCGCCATTGAAGTCCAAGCTTGTAAATCAAGGTTAGTTCGTGTTCTATTAGGTACATAGAAGTTAATTGAGTGAATTTGAGCTTCATTTGAGTGAAAAAAGAAAATCAATTTGTGCAATGTGAGGTTTAAAATCGGAATCAATGAAGAGGATAAACTGGGCTTGGTGTTTAGTTCGAATAGCAAATTGAATTGGAAAGTAATGTCGGGTGAATGCGGTTAAATCGTATGAATCATATGTAAATAAATGTATGTGTTTCGTGAAACTTGGAGAGAACTAGTGAAACTTGGATAGCTGAGAACTTGTAAACATGGTAAAACTTGGTAAGAAACATCTATTGACCTGCAACCAAATATATCAAACCTAGAAAAACTTGGTAAGAAATATCTAATGACCTGTAACCAAATATGTCAAACCTGGAGAAACTTGGTATGAAATAACTATTGACCTGTAACAAAATTGTCAAACCTGGTAATACTTGGAAATACCTATGCAGAGCTGAGAGCACTGATGTTGTTTTTATTAATTTTGCAGGAGACAATGGGTAGTCCTTCCATAAACATATATTTTGATTATGGAGGACATTATACGAAGTAAGAAGATGACTTTGAATGGCATCCAGAAAATAGCAAAGTATCGTATGATATTAAAATGTTGTTCGCGTTTCCACCAAAATACAAGAAGAGAAAGGGGAGACGTCAAGAAAATAGGTTCCTTCGGTTGGCGAACGTCGTAAGAGGAATAAGTTGGTTCCAAACAGAAATTTGGCAAGCTATTTTGAGTGTGGATCTCAAGAAGAAGACTAAAACTTAGATTTTTTTTTTGTTTCTATTTTTGCCTGATTTGGTCGGATATGGTAAAACGTATGTATTGGCCGGATTTGGTAATACTTATGTATTTATCGACTTCAGTTAGACTTTGCATTTGTTTCAAACAAAACGCGTGTTTTGTATGATTTGTTAAAACATGTTTGCATTTACAAAGTATCATTTTTGATGAATTGTTAAAGTTGTTCGAACAATTAACAAATTGTTGAAAAACCTAATAGAAATGAACAGTCAGTTATAAAAATAAAAAAAAAGTTAAATGAATCGTCGAAATACATTAGAATAGTCAGCAACTAGATTGATGTTGATTAGTTTAAACAAAAAACTAGAAAATCGAATTTCAGTTATCCGCCGCATTATACACTAGACATGAAACAACATACGGTTTTGTGATATATTTCTTCCAATGATTCTAGAATATTACGAAAATACAAAAACTTAACATTTTTACATATATTTTTGCAAGGTACATTTTATATGTACCTAAGTAACATATAATCATTGGTAAAACTAACATTAGGTAAGTTAAAGTATGGTAAAACCAAAAAAACCATAAAATTCTAAAAAGTAAAACTTGCCGAAAAAAGTAAAACCTAAAACTTTGGTAAAGCTAGTGCCGTATTTATCCATATGTGCGTAGAATACTCCATCTGCGCCGTTTTTTATTTTTTTTGTCTTCTTATTGTTTTTTATCATTTTTTAATTTCTCCCCTAATTTCTAAACCCAAAAAACCTAAAAAGTTCAATTTCTCCCCTAATTTAAAAAACCCAAAAGAAATGTATCCTCTAAAAAATCTCTCTCTCTCTCTCTCTCTCTCTCTCTCTCTCTCTCTCTCAAATCTCATCTCTCGACCTCGTCTCTCGATCTTCTCTCGATCTTCTCTCTCTCTCAAATTCAAAATCTTTCGATCTCCTCATTCAATCACTCCCAAACATCTCATCTGACATGATGAGTAACATCTGCGGAGCATCCGCGTCAAGTTCGAGTGGTGGCGGTGGTGGGGGAGGAAATGTGCGAATCTCGGGTATACCCAACCGATGTTGGTGTGGCAAGTCTATCATCGAGAGGATCTCAACATCTGATCACAACCCTTACCGTCGTTACTTTTGATGTGTTCAGGCTGCCGACCGTAGGGTAAATTCCTCACATCAAAATTGTCAGATTTTGTAATACTAGGCCTAACTTTATGAACTTGAAGTATGTGAATTAAATGTCAGACTTGGAAAAACTAGGATAGAATTGTTAATTATATGTGTGAACTAATTCGTGTGAACGAAAATTTGTTTAAATTATCTCTCTAACTTAGCTCATGAACGACAATCATGTGTTTAAATGGGTGGACGAGGATTTGTTAGATGAGGTAACTTAATTGGGTTATCAAGTTCATGTGCTTGAAGAAGATGTTAGTTCTCTAAAGATGGAAATCGAGAAGTTGTAGGCTAGGGAAGGACCGAAGAATGAGATGAGATGCCTCATATGTTTATGTGTTTGTGCCCTCGGGGTTGTTGTAGGAAAATGCTTGTTGTAGGAACATTGTTGTTGTTGTTGTTATTGTTGTAAGAACATGTGTGTTAAGACATTATCTAGTTTAAAAAAGTTTATGTGGTTGTTGTTTATGTGTATTTGTGTTCTTAAACTTAAAACAAATAAAAAGAAATAGTTTACGAAAGTTTTACCAAATACGACAAACATATACAAGCCAACATAACATAAGTCTAACAAAGTTTGACAAAAAAAGCAAACTACCATAAGTTAACAAAGTTTTTCAAGTTTCACTTCTTCTTCTTAAATCTCCTTAGTTGAATCCTTATCCGTACCCTTATCTTTATCCTTACCCTTACCCCTCGTCATAATGGGAGTCCTTACAAGTCTTGTTCTTCCCCGACGAGACTTGTCTATAATCTCTATCTGATTCTTCCTCTGATTCCTACCATTAACAAAGTTCCACCAAATCTTACCAAATTTTACATTTTGATTACAAAATCTCTAAGAACAAGTTGTGCTTAATTTTACTTAGTATTGCAAACTTTTAAAGACTTACCACTTCATCCCGGCCACCATCGGGTTCAGATTGCGTTTCTCTTCCTCTATCGAATCGGACTTCTCTTCCTCCTCTCTAGAATCAGACTTCTCTTCGATCTCTTCCTCCTCTAGGACAACGTTTAAGTTCTTTTGTTCGAACCATCATTCACAAACCTTTAAAATTGAAAATCCAAAACTTAAAAATTAATTTAGATAGTTGAAACCACAAATCCGAAATAAAGTCTTTGAAAACAAAGAAAGAAAACACTAAATCGAGATTAAACTTACCAAACCATGCTAATCACTCCAAGTTTTACTCTTGTTTCTTCGATTATGAACAAAGAACAATGACGGTTTCATTTTCGTGAGAGAAGGATGAAAGCGACAAATGTTATGAGCTTTTTTTGTTTTATGATATATTATAATATAATACCTATTGGATCCGGATTTAGATATGAACTATCCAACCAAAGTGTGGTTGGGTATGTAGATATGTGAATTTGTCATGCTTTTTAGTCATTTTGCCCTTAATTTCGATTTTTGTTTTTAACTCAAATAATTCTAATTATTTGAGGAGTATTTTGGAGCAAAGATTTACAAATAGGAGTATCTCAGCTTTTGATCCCTTTATATCTCTAGTTTCACCTATTATCTCTCGTATTATTAGTAAATAATACTATAGCAAGTTTCTTAGCTTTTATTAAGTACTTTCTATTTTGATTCTCATTATATTATCTTCTTCGCTTTAACTTTCTATTTAAAGTAATCTGAATTGTGTGTTAGTAATGTATAAGGTATGAGGTATTTATACAAGGGAATCGAATCCTAAAGTGATAAGTTGTAATCTAACTACATCATTATCTATAATATTTAGTATATATCCTAATACTCCTCCTCAAGTTGGAAGTGTGAGATGACGAACACCCAACTTGGACATAAGATCTTCGAAGAGAGGTCTTGGTAAAGGCTTAGTCAGAATATCGGCCAGTTGGTTCTTGGAAGAGACATGTTCCGTGGTAGTAAGTTTCGATTGAACAACTTCTCGTACATGATGACAGTCTTTTTCAATATGCTTTGTCCGCTCATGGAAAACCGGATTGGTTGTTATACGAATGGCAGATTTGTTGCCACAAAACAACTTCATTGGCGATGGACGAGAGAAACCAAACGACTGAAGAAGCTATTTTACCTATTTTAATTCTTTCAAAGCAACAGACATAGCACGATATTCAGCTTCTGCAGAGGAAAGAGAAACCATGTCTTGCTTCTTTGTCTTCCAGGACACAGGAGAATCACCAAGAAACACCACATAGGAACTAAGGGAACAACGAGTGAGTTGACAGGCTTTCCAGTCGGAATCACAATAAGCACTTATTTGTAGAGAGTCATGAGCTTTGAGGAAAATATCTTGACCAAGACTACCTTTCAGATAACGAACAACCCTCAAAGCCGCCTCCCAATGAGGTAAGAGAGGCTTCTGCATGAACTGAGATAGAATGTGTACACTGTAGACATGCTCCGGACGAGTATTAGTTAGGTAAATTAATCGTCCAACTAAACGACAATATTGAGAAGCATTCGCCAAAGGGCCCTCGACTGTCGCGAGCTTGTGGTTAAGTTCGATGGGTATTGGTGACGGTTTCGCACCCAAAATTCCGGCTTCACCAATTATATCAAGAGCATACTTGCGCTTAGAAATGAAAAAACCTGTGCTATTGCGTGTCACCTCAAGTCCAAGGAAGTATTTGAGCTTGCCAAGATCTTTCATACGGAAACATTGTTGGAAATAGTCCTTGAACTCTTGTAAAGTTGTAGCGTCATTGCATGCCACTACAAAATCGTCAACATACACTAATATGTGTAAACAAACAGAACCACGAACCTTAGAGAAGAGAGAGTGATCGGCATACTCATGTGAGAAATCAAATTGTTCAAGAGCCGTGGTGAGCTTAGAGTACCAGCATCTCGGTGCTTGACGAAACCCATATAGTGCTTTCTTTAATCGGCAAACCTTTGTTGGATCATAACACTTATAACCTTGCGGAAGTTTCATGTATACCTCTTCGTCTAAGTCACCATGTAAGAAGGCGTTTTGAACATCCATTTGATGCACATACTAGTCTTTAGCTGCGGCAATTTTTAGAATAAATCGGACTGTGGATAACTTGGCAACAGGTGAAAATGTTTAATTGAAGTCTTCACCTTCGGTTTGATTGTTGCCAAGAACAACCAACCTTTCTTTGTGACGTTCTAGAGAGCCTTCAGAATGATACTTGTTCTTATATATCCATTTATTGTCGAGAGCTTTCTTTCCAGGAGGTAGTGTTGTAATGTCTCATGTGCCCGTGATATCAAAAGCATCAATCTCATGATCCATAGCATCACACCAAATCTTGAGCTTAGCAGCATCTTTATAATACTTCGGTTCATCATCTCGAATAATTGTGGCCATATATGCTCTGTGAGGAGCTGAAAAAGAAACATCAAACACATAACTAGAAATAGGGTATGGTGTAGTACCTGGGATCGTTTGTAGAGGACCGAGATCGGACGAGTGATGTTCATGAAGAGGTATATTATTTTGTTAAGCCGAGTAAGAGACATAGTCTTTGAGTAAGACAGATGGTGTTCGTGTTCGATGACCATGACCAAGAATCTCAGGAAGGCCCGGAGATGGAGGTTGTGGGTCGGGATCAGGTGGTGTGGAAGATTCCGGTACAGGAGTTGTAGTAGGAGTATCGGAAGAAGTGGTGGAAGATGGTTGCGTGTGTTGTACTATGGTGGTGGTTGAAGGTTCGGGAAGAGGAGTAATAGTGGTTTGGTGATTGTCGATAGAGGAAGTGGGAGCAAGAGGTGGAATATCTGGAACAAAGGTGTTCTGTTTCTCCGGTAGTGAGGTATTAATTATGCGGAAGCACAGTGGCTGGTAAAGGTGAAGTGGTAGGTTTAGGTATTGATCCAGTTATAAACCCGAGCTTTTGTTTAGCTTGAAGAGAGTTATAGAGCTCGGTGGAAAATTCGGAGTAATTATCTCCGCGGAGAAGAACGAGTGTGATAAGTGAACCAGGGTTATCGGAGGGATGAAGGAAGTAAGAAGAAGGGATTGGATCATCAGAGGTTATGGAGGTTGAGGTAGAACGAGAGGTTGACTCTCCGACCATGGTTTCTTAATGTTTAAGAAACAAAACCAGAGATGGTTTAGAAAAGAAGAAGATAAAGAAAGTCTTTCTTCGGGAAAAAATAGAGTAGATTAATGGTTGTAGAGGCGTAGAAGAAATACAAAGTAGAAAAAAATAGGTTTCAAGATTTTATTGCTCTGGTACCAGAAAATAGAGTAATCTGAATTGTGTGTTATTAATGTATAAGGTATGAGGTATGTATAAGGTATGAGGTAATCTGAAAATAGAGTAATCCTAAAATGATAAGTTGTAATCTAACTACATCATTATTTATAATATATAGTATATATCCTAATATTAAATGAACCATTGCAATAAGTCAGATATTCCGTGAAATGTGAAAAGTTAATGTGAAGTAATATATTAGTAAATCAACCCCAAACTAAAACCAAAACAAGATAAAAATGGATTGACCCGCAAAACTTATAAATCATATGAATTGATATGCAAAACATGTGTGCTATACGAATTTGGACGCTTGGCCAACATTTTTTAAGGCAACTTTTTAGTGTATCTATTCACGTCTCATTACGGTCCTCGTTGAATTTGCATGCGGGATTGCTTACAATATTGACATATCCCGTTGTGAAGGGTATATTGATATAAACTGTTTGATTAAGAAGAGAGCACTGCTTTAATTGGTAACATGATTAATCTTTGATATACTTTGAATTAAAGTTATTGATATCTCAAAAATATTACTAATCATAATTTAAACTATACTTTTCGAAGTTAAATTTGAGTTTGATTGTGTAATGGTTTATTTACCTTCTTTTTATATTTTTATTTTTGATGAAAATAATATTCTATTTATTTTCATTTATTATCTAATATATCACTCATTAGTTGACTTGAACAAAAAAGAAAAAGAACATAATCAAAATTTAAAAATCAAGCAAAGAAATATTCCAAAACATATAAAGACAGCCTGAATCAAGAGAACAAAATTATCGTTTAGAATTCTTATATAAATGGACCATGACTAAATAAAACAGAAGGCTTTTTGATTTTATAATTTCTTTTTATTTCTATCCACATGTTTCTTCATGTTCTTCCTCTCCTCCTCTTTTTTCTTTGTTCTTCTTCTTCTTCATTTTTTCTTTTCTTGACTTCATCTTGGCTTCCCTCCTCAGGATGTTTCTTATCCAAATTTATCTCTTTTATCTGTTCCTCAACCACGTCATTCAAAGCCACAAAGCCTTGTATATCCAAGAGAACACGTTTCTGCTGAACTTTAACACATCTTCATACTTTTATGATGCTTTCCACTTTCTCATTCTCTAGCCTTTGACGGATTTTACTCTCATCTTCCATGATATATGTTCTCACTAACGAAGTTTCTTAAAATATTTTTATTTTTTCTCAGAAGACATTTCTTTAGTAAATAATTATGTGGATATCCATTATAAAACATATATTGCAGAAGTTCAAACCAAAGCTAAACTCTCTATTATACTCTTATATAAAAGATTCAATATGAAAGAACACTAACAATGATTGAACTTAAACAAACTGATTTTCAAAACATCTTTATTAGATATCTCTTAAACAAATCTTTACAATAGACTTTAACAAAAAAATCCTTACAATAGACTTTGTTTAATAAGTTTTACTTGAATTGCGTTGTCTAAGCAATCAACACTGACTAATATCTAATTTTTTTAACCTATCTAACCAAGCAACAACAGTTACTTATATCACCCAAAAAAACCCTAGAACACTCTCTCTTCTTGCATAATTTTTCTCCCTCCAAAGCGCAATCCTCAAACAAGGCTTCCAACCCATTAAGTAATCCAGCCACCTTTGGTTTCCCTAGAATCTTTATGTAATCTTCATGATATACATAAATCTTTTAGTTTTCATATTTCGCTCCAAGACTTTGACACGTCATCCTTGTGCATTCCTACCAAGGCTCATGTGTTACTCAGTCCACCCTTGTTGCATACTTGTGCATTTCCACCATGGCTCCTGTGTCACTCAGTCTACTCTTGTTGTTGTCGCAAGGATTTCTCCTGGTGGTCAAAGTTTAATATTTATAAGACCTAATACCCTACGCTCAATCCCAGAAGAGAATGCGGTCAATTGTAGTATTTTAGGGTCGTCCAAGGATTTAAAGGCTTGGATTACTAGAATCTAAACAAGGGGATTATACTAAGGCTCTTAGTCTAGGCGGCGGTATAGTAAGAGATTGTCAAGGGTCTCTACTAAACCTAATCAAAAGGGAGAGTAAACATGGGGATTGTTCAAATAAAGCAAGCAATAACAAAATAGCATAAAAGTAAAACAAGCAAAGAGTGAACTTTGGATCTAATCAAAATAAAAGTAGGATCTTGAGACAATGGTTATGGGTTCGGGTTCAATATAGAGTTGTAATAGATTTGGGTAAGGCTTTATTAAAGGATCTAGCTAGCCCTAGACCATGGGTCCCTTTTTAGTCGTTCAACCCACTCTCGTGACGGAGATCTATTTACCCATACATACTACAAGGCTCAACTCTCGTTTGTTGCCCATGTAAGCATGTATGTGATAGTGAGTCTCAAGCCCTTATAGCCATCTAACATCTTGGTGTCCCTAAAGGCAAACTACTCTCATAGCTCAAGGTGAAAAACATAGGTTTAGTTCTCACAAGCATTTCATCGAACACTTTCTAGGCATCTTTGAGCAAGCAATGAACTTTTAAGAACTAAACTAAACCTAGTAGAAATTATGCTAAGATCTAGCCTAAATATCCATTACAAACCATAAATCTAACCCTAGCCTACCATATCTAAAGGTCCATAGAGGATCTACTAACTAAATCTCATGGAAATCCAAAGACATGAAATGGGTCTTTGAGCTTCCATGGTTTAGAAGAATAGATCTAGAGAGAAGGATTAGAGAGAAAAGATCCAAAAACTTTAAACAAACCAAAGTGTTATTACAAGATTTTTGCTCTTCAAATAGTGTCTTAAAGATATAGAAAATATGATAGAGAGATGATATATTGTTCTTGAAGCATAATGATCTATTTATACTAGAGATAGAGTGAAGGAAGCCCTAAAACAAGGTTATTTTCGGCCTAGGTTGTCAGTCGTCGACCCCCTTGGTCGATGGGAGCCTACCTTGGGTCGATGACTGACAACCTACAAAAGAAAATGTGTGAGTTGCTGCTCAGGTTGCTGGCCATTGACCCTGGGTAGCTGGCCATCGACCTAGGGGTCAATGGGAGCCAACCTTGAGCAGTTTTTGATGCTTCTTGCTCCTCTTTGATGCCTAGTTGATCCCAAATTCTTCCATAGCCTTTTGCTCCTTTTCTCCATGATTTCTTAGCTTCAATCCCACCTTGAATCCATGCTTAGAGCCTCCATAGATCCATCCCAAGTTGCACCTACAAAATGCAAAGAAAATGTATGCAAATGCAAGATATGCCTAAACTAGACTCTAGACTCAAACTAATGCATTCTAAGACTTAAGTGCCATATATACAACCTAAAAGTGGATGAAACTAAGCTAAAATGAACCTAAATATGCATGAAAATATATATACATCAACACCCCCGGACTTGCCCGTTGCTTGTCCTCAAGCAAACAACAAAGATCAATCCCGGAAATGAAGTTTGCAAATGGGAACTCAAAACCAAGATAGGGAAAGTAATGCCTTATGCCTAATGTCCTCAAGACAAGTAAAATAGTGCAAAGATCATCTAAGAGTCTAAGTACTTCTCCATTATCATCACAAGACCGACTCTTAGAATCTAAGCTAAGCATTCATAGACTACCTCATCGCCAATTCCTTTTTACATTCAATTAAACATAGGCGCGAGTTCTTTACTTATGGGCAATGCATCTCATCCATTTGGTTTAGAGTTCAAAGAAGGGTCTAATGTAAAGAAGTGTAAAAAGAAGAGGGTTCACTCGATTTTGAGGCGGGTTTCTCTCAAACAAAAGGTAGTGCAAGACACTAGGCAAAAGCAAGGTGATATGCCGAAAAATTTATGCATACAAAGCATTTATTTCCTCTAATTGTTCCCACCCATTGCTTCCTAAGGATCTAAACACTAACTTGATATCCTACCCATCCTAATCCTAGAACATAGCTCAAATGTGATGAATTCCCATGGTCAAGTATGATAATGCCCATAAGAAAGATGCTAGAATTCATTAAAATGCCATCTTAGGTAGGAATTGACTCTAAAGATAATCTACTTCAACTTTCGCAAAGCCCTTAAAGTGGTCAATTCCGATTATGAATTTTCCTAAGACTAAAAGTGGTCTAGGCATCATTTTACTTCTAATGAGGGCATTATTCATTAAGAAAAACTTAACCATCTATCAAGTATTATCATCATTGTTCCTTATGCAAAATGCAATCTTATATGCTCCTATAGACTAAATATTCACAAATGAATGCAATCTATATGAAAATTTTGAAAACAAAATGAAAATGTGTTTGGTTTTTTTTCGAAAATTTTTCAATTTTTTTGGATTTTTGTAAATCATAGTTATCTACAATGCAAGACTCAATATTCATGAAATGAAAAGAAAAAATACCAAAACTAAAAATAGTATTAGTATTAAGCCCCTCCCCTGGACTTAAATTTCACCGTCTCGGAAAATCCTAAGCCGTGAGAGTGACTAACGCAAAACACACATAAAAATGAAAAATCATGCAATGGTATTAACAATGGAAAGTGTAGGTGTACCTTTTAGACAACTCATATGTATGAGTGTCTGATGAATCGATGGATGGCTCGGGGTCTTCATAACGGAAGGATCCCCACCTTGGTCTTGAAGTCTCGCCAATGAGGTCCTTTCCGTTTCTTCTCCATGATTGTTCTTGAAATGAAATTCTCGGTGGTTGTATTGGTTGCTCAAGCGGCTCTTGGATGGTCAAAGGCGGGTGAGACACCGAATATCTCGGCATTTGGAACACTTGCTTCTTCTTCTTCCAATATTCCTCGTCGCTATTGATTGATGAGGCATAACAGTTGTACTTAGTGCTTCCTTTAATCGCCTTCCACAATCGCGAAATCATGCTTTTGTTCTTCTTGATTTGTAGAGTGTTCCGCTTCAATTGATTCTCCAAGAGATGCTCCTGGGGTGTTCTTTTGGTTGGAGGCTCACAATGGTGGTTGAGGAACTCGTGTCCAAAACTCTCTGCATCTTCTCCTCTCTGGGGGTTCTCTTCTTCATCATCAAGTTGGATAATCGAGTGAAGGCAGATTTCGTTCTTTGGTAGCAAGGTTTGGTGGGACGTTAAAGACAATCGAGGGAGTCACCGTAGTTGTAGTCCAAGGCTTCAAAGGGAGGCTATAAACGTGTCATTTCATATGCACGTTCATGAAGGTATAGAGGACTTCTCCATTTGGCCCAAAACCGAAGATGAACATTCGATCCAATAAGTATTGCATGTCGATCCTTCTTCCCTCAACGCGGTTTTCATCGTTGTCCTCTTCTTCGTCGTCCTCGTTTTTCCAATTCTCAAGTGGTATTCCGAAATATCGAAACAACGTTGTAAGCATCCCTCTAGTCCTAATTACGAGTTTCCTTTGCAATTGGATATCCGCTTGATATTCAAGAAGGATGGCAATGAAGAGCATCCCCGTGTTAGTGTCTTCTCCCAACGGATCAAACCATCTAATACTATGCTCCCAAAGATTCTTCTTCAATCCTTGGAACAAGAAATGCATATCCTTGTTCGTCATAANCCATTCACAAAGAAAGAGTTCGCCAAAAACTTCATCGTGTAACGAATCGTTGGATTGCGAATCTTGGTGATGGTAGCTTCATCTTCAATGTAGTCACCAAAAGTTATCGTCCTCCATAGCTTGTCTACATCCAATCCTTCTCGGAATCCAATCTTGTTCC
>OVAN01000703.1:0-52168 GCA_900406275.1 Anastatica hierochuntica | reverse complement strand
TGTTAACTGTGTCTGTCGAATCGCTCTCCGTTTACGCTTTCTGCATACCTTTGATCCGTTCTCGTTTTCACTTTGTATTCGCTCACGTTAATCTATCTTACGAATCTTGTCACTTGTTCATCGTTAATTCATATCACTTCGCAATATATTTCGTNCGCTAATTCGCTGTCTCGATCTGTTGATCTTTGGCTAACAGAGTCCGTGAACCACATAACATTGACAATGAGAATTTCGGTTCCCACAAAGTTTTTCATCATTGTAAATGGAAAATTCCATAATTTTATTTATTTGTAACATTAAATATTTAATATTATATGATCTATAATTTTTAAAATCTGATATAAGATGATTTTGATTTAAAGTATTTTATAATTCAAATATATTTATATATATATATATATTTACATTTTTGAATAAAATGGTATAAGATGATTATGCATCTACTTATGTAATTTACCCAACCAAAACAATTAACAATACTTTATAAATAGGCTATAATTAAAAGAACTAATTAATATCATTCTCTTGTGAATTAACTCAAAAATATGTTTATTTATGACATGTTTAACATAAACTTTTAATTAGTAAATTTTTATCAAACTACCAATGTAACAGATAGAATGATGCATACAAAACTAATAACCATCAAAGCTAATCATCTATCTCCGTCTGATTCCTCAACATGATCACCATCTTCTTCTTCTTCTTTCTTATTTTTCTTGTCTTCAACCTTATATAAATATAAAATCAAAATGAGACTTTTTATTTGTTTATATAAAAAGAAAAAACCTCATAGAACAATTAAACTACTTAGCTAGAAGTAATTTTTAATTATAATTATATTATATGTGAACGATAAAATATATTATATGTAAAAGTATCAAGAAAATATTACTCATAGGAAGATATTATAAAATATCCTTTTATATAGTTGTTCGCTTAACATAGATCAAAGAATTATATACATAAACAAAGAGTTACATGTGGAGTAATGCATGCAAGTTATTGAGAGTTATATACAAAAATATCGACCTTTGAAAATAACTTTTGATCAGGTAAAATAGTCTTGAGAGTTTCACCAGATGAAGAACATTGACGCCAAACATGAAAATGTTTTCACGTCTATGCTTCAGTTACTCCGTAGAAATGGTTTGAGATCATTAACGAAATCAATTTTTAGCAAAGATATTGGTTTCTTTTTTCTTACTTTGGCAGTGGAGAAAATCAAACATGTATTTTTGTTACTATTTACAATCGTTCGTATTTATACATCTCAATAATCTTAGTAGTCAAGGCAAATTAATTACCATTTTCCATATATATTAACCGAATTTTTGGAAATTTCTATTGTAGGTTAAATTTGAATTACCTTTTAAATCATTTTCATATGCAACTTTATACACCAATTGACTTTTATAACTTTATAAAAATGTTTGTTTAACATATGTGAGTAAATATAAGAAAATTTTAATTGGAATAAAATATTTAATTTAAAAAAAAAATATTACTTAAACTCACACATTATGTAACATACATAACATATTAACACAAATATTTATATTTACCTTCTATTTTTAAAAATTATTAATATCTATTAATATTCTATAAAAATATAGTCCTTTTAAATGATTCAACAATATAAAAAATTCATTTACTAATATCTAGTAATATTTTATAAAAAATATAGTCATTTTAAATGATTCCATAGTATAAGAAAATTCAATAAATTTAAATATGTAATTTAAATAAAAATTATTACTGAAACTCATACATTCTATAATGTATATAAAAACTTTTTGATTTATAATGTATATATTTTTTTAATTTATATCTTATATTAGGTTCATTCTATAATGTAGGCAAACGTCTAAGTGTATGAGTTTAAATGTATATTTATGGTAACATCGAAATGCGTATGTTGTTTAGGTATATTTTTCATTTATATTTATAGTAAGATTAAAATTGATATAAAATGAATAATTTAATGTTTGGAAATTGGGTTAGTAATTGTTGATATTAAAGTATATTTGGCAAGTTAGCTAAAGTAGTTCATGGTTATTTATTTATTTAATTCATCTCTAAATTAAATTATAATTCCAATTCTTTGAACCAATCAAATTATAAAGTTAATGCTGAAAACTCTTATATGAATGACACGTAAGCAAATTTCACTTAAAAGTATTTTGATTTAATATATAGGAGGATTGTCGATAAAAAGTTTCCTTATACGATTGTCAAGGTAGTGACTTATTTATTGTCGTATTTGATTTTTAAAACAGTTACATATAAGCGTACTTTTCTTTATTACAATACTTTGATATTTCATAGAAAGTGTGCCTAGATATATTAAAATTTGTTTACTGTCTAGACAAAGTTTTGTTGATAATTTTTTCAAAAGAATATGATGGATAAGTATAGTCAATAAAGTTATATGAATATTGTAACGATTCTGATCCGAGGGTACCGGATTGCTCCAAATGGTATCACCAAAACCGGAGCAAATTTCATCAACCGGTCTGTAGATTCGCTTCTAATTTTTACCTGCAGAAACATCAAAAGGAAAAAGGGAGAAAAGAGAGAGGTGAATGACTTTTCAAACAAGCTATTCAGTGAGGACGAACCCGACTCCGCCTTAGCCGCTACCCGACTAACCCCGCTAGACTAGGTCTAACCCCACTCCACAGTAAGCAAAAAGAGACACCTAACGTGTCGTTCAAACAACTACCAGACGAGGTAACTTTTGATACCACCTGTCACAACCCCGTCCCATACCAGGGCTGCTCCAGATGGCATCGCCAAAACGATTCTTAACTGATTCAGACTCTTAAGACACTCATTTTAAAAAAAAACAACACTTTTCCTAGACAGCTAGCATACAAGGATCCTGTGGACTTCGGTCTCTCACTTTCCCGAGTAACGTGCCTCCCTCGCCCCGATCCCACCCCACGTGAGTCCGCAACTTCAAGTTCAACTAACATCAGTCCTTTTGCTTACGTAGCTCAACTGATGCCGAAACCGTTCGATGATGTCAGTGTCCTCACGGCTCCGCCACTGCTCTATTGACGTCGACACGGCCGAGTGTGCCTCTACATTTCGGCGTACGCACTCGATCGGGGTATGCCTCCACATTTCGGCGTACGTACCCCTTGATAATCTTATTTGCGATCGGAGTCTTACCCATTAGCGTCACAGGGAAGAGGTCAACCGACCCGCGTTAGAAAACACTGCCTACAATAGGCTTCGCACCTATTGTAGGGCCTAACCAGCTAGACACGCAAATCACCTGTTCTACTAGACCTAAACTCTCTTTCGTGAAGTTCTCAAACAATGCCAAATTATCCCTATCCATTTTAGGACTTAGGTTAACACAGACTCTATATCCTAGGCAAGGCTTAGCGACCCATTTCACGGAATTGCACTTAGGCATATATGTCATTATGACTTACAATACATAAAACATTTAATTACTGTGCTGAGACTTATAGCTCGACACTGGCTGAATAATTAAACCTAGACTAGAGAAATTAACCGAACAAAAAATGAGAACGAAGGCGGGAACTCCTCACCTTGGCCTAATTGTCTGATAGCTGTCGTGGTTGACGACTTCTACTCCCATCACCGGGACTTCTGCAGGATCCTCAGCAGCGTTCTGATTTCCTCGACTTGACTCTTCTACATCCTCCTTCTCACCTGAACCAAAACCACCCCCTTGATTGCCCCAAGCAGCTCCTCCCTCGAAGAGGATGAACCCTGAAAGGAAAACCGGTTAGTCCTCTAAACCGGGAATCCTGCCTAAAAAGGAAACTTACTATTTATAGAAACCTGCTATAAATAGTAGCTACCCTAAAAGGAAACTTCCTAAAAAGGAAAGTTACTACAAATGGAAACCTGCCCTAAATGGAAACTTTCTTCAAAAAGAAACTTTCCAAAAGTGGAAACTTTCTAAAAATGGAAACCTGCCATTTTAGGAAAGTTCCAAGAGCCAGGAGCTTACCGAAGTGGAAGACTCCGGAACTGCGTCTTCCGGGTTCCAGTCTCCTTTACCAACACCGGTTCCCGAAGACTCTGCCTGGTGAACACTCCCTTGCCATGTGCCCGGATTCACCGCACTTGAAGCAAGCGCCTTCTTCGCGGCTTTGAGCGACCCATCTGCTTCTACTGGTTCTTCTATGAGCCGCTTCCGGAAACCTTCCGCTTTGGCTTCCCAACATTGATGCATGGTAGCTCCGCATAATATTGCAACTCCATCACCCGGTTTAGCTTCTCCGGTTTGGCTCACTGATACGATTATCGCCTCGGTTTGGTTCACCCATCCGGTTTGATCCTCTGATCTGGCTTCCTTTCCGGTTCGGTTTTCTATTTTGATATTCTTAGAACCAGCACCCGGTTCGGTTTTCTCGGTTTCCTTCCTTCCCAAGAAACCAGAAACCCTAGCTTCTCCTCCACCTTCTGACTTGCGTCGCAAGTCACCACCACCACCTAAGGTTTTTCCCAAACCCGAGCCACCACCACCCTCTCTGACTCCGCTCGCCACTCCACCCCAACCGAACATCATCTCCGTGGACCCCGCTTCACCGCCGGAGCCTCCGACTGCCGCCACAACACCACCAAAAGTTGCGATCACGCCGCTTCCCGCCTCGAACCCCTTGGATCGCGGCTTCTCCCCCACGATCACCACGGTCTCGACCTTCCCCGACGTCGCATCGTCTCTCCCGACCACCACGATGCTCCCTCCTGCCTCCGTAGCCCTTTCCGACGCCAAGGCCACTTCGATCCGACCCTTCACCTTCTCGGATCCGTTCCCCGCGACCACCACCTCGCCGCTTTGGCTTCTCCGGCTACTCTCCGTCACCGCGACGCTCTTCTCCACCATCTCGGCGCACATCTCACCCTTATCTCTCACTCCTCCTCGGCGGCTCAGCTCTCTCTCTCTCTCTCTCGCCTCTCTCTCGACTCATCATCCTCTTTTCTTTTTGATTAGGGTTTGACAAAGTGATAGGGAGAGAGAGAGACTTGAGGCGAGGGTTAAGAGAGAGGGTTAGGGCTCGGGTGGGTTACGGGTCGAGTTCGGGTGGGTTTGGTTTGGTTTGGACCTTTTAAGAGGTCGGATATTACAAATATTTTTCCCCAAAATAAGTGATGAATTATGTATTATGGATTAGTTTGTGTATGTCCATGAACAATTTGTCCATAATTTAGTGTCTACGAGATAATAATATACCCAAAGCACAAAGTACACTTAAGTATAAAACTAGAATTTTACAGTTGCGCGAGTTTTTTTTTTAATTTTTATATATTATTGATCATGTTTAGATTTTTCGAATATCGAGTTTAGAATTTTCGGTTATTTCGAGTTTCAGAATTGGTTTCAGGTTTAAAATTTTTAGATTTTTTAGTTATATTGAATTCCGGGTTCGTGTTTAGATTTGAGATTTTAGGATTTTCAAGTTTTCATGTATACTCTAATGGGTTAAGTTCAGATAATACTCGGTACCTGAAATATAGAGATGTCAATGTGGACCGCAACCCGCAGATTAGGTCCAAGTAAGACCATTGCGAGACGGGTTTGAACATGTTAAAAATTGTCCACAAAAACGCGGGTCACGTGGACCAGACTTGTATGGTATGCGGGTTTTGGCGGGCTAGACTGCGGGTTACCGCATTTTGAATGTTAGTGTTCTTGTGAATTTCTAGTTATATTACGTATGTTTTAAACTTTAGCATTCTATTCTCTTTGACACTTTGATAAGCAAAAAATGTTTTTCTAATAAAATTTGGTGATGAAAGTAATCAAATTTAAACTTAGCTTTGATTTTAGAAGAAATTAACCATATCACATTTTCTGAAAAAATCCACTTCGAAGTAAAACAATATTTTCAATTAACCTTTCCAACAAAAATTATGATGGTTCATGAAAACTCAATCTGAATCATAAAACACAAAATAAAACACAAACTCATTCTAGCTCTATTAGTGTATAGCGTCAAAGTTTCTAATCTCGATGACCCGCGGACCGATCCGCTAACCGCTTATATAGGCGCTTATCGGGATTTGCCAACTCTTAAGGAGACCGCAGCCCGCAGTGGTACGACCCGCAACGCTTCAAATGGAATTAAGACCGCAGCGGGGCGGGACAATTGGTCGCGGGAGAATCCAATTGACATCTCCACCGAAATACGTAAAAAAAAATATGTTGGAGTATTTTTTTTATAAAAAAATTAGATGACTAAACTTAAATTTATATAGTTTTTTTGTCAACATACATACCACAATAGGTCGGTCCGATAGCCCATTAGTCCCACATATTCTCTCCACTCTATGGTGGAGGAGGGTCGAACTCTACTGCTTGAGGATTGGCTCTGGAGATTCAACCACCAGACTACAATGTCCTCGACAAATTTATATAGTTTATATAATTATTTTTGTAAATTTTTATTGGTTTTTCTAATTTTTATTACTTTATGATTTTTTGAAAATTTTTAACAAATTTTATTTTAAAAATAATTATATTGTAATATAATTATTTTTTAAAAAATTATGAAGTTATTTTAAGTTTGTAAACAAAACTATATTTAAATTTGGTAAAAAATGATGATTTTAAATTGTGTTGGTTTAAAATTTTAATAATGATTATGCGAAAAAAATATTGGAATATTCTAATATGTTCGTTGGAATATGTAAAAGAATAATTAGAGTTATTTTAATTTATTAGATATATTTGGTAATTTTAAAACATGTTCAATTTAAATAATTACACATGATCTTTGTACTTTATTAGGGACAAATTTTTAAAAACAGTGCAAAATACCATCAATGAATTTGTCCTTTTTGTAGGATTGTAGATGTATATGGGTAGCCCTGGATTGCCGGGTATTCGGTTCGGTTCCGGGTAAAAGTAATTCGATTCCGGATATTTCGATTTTAAAATTTTTGGACTCATCGACTATTTTTTTTTTTGCTGGTTCGGTTTCGGTTCGGTTTTTATCGGTTCCGGGTCGATTTGGGTAGACAATTCTTGGAACCGTAAAATACCAGAAAAATTTGGTTCTAACCCGGTTTCGGGTATCCAATACCCGAACTTTTTTTTATCCGAAATAATTATAAAATATCCGCAAAAATTCAAAAATACCGCAAAAATTCAAAAATACCCGAAATAGATTTCATAACCGAAGAAAAAAATCCATAGTTCGAAATTGAAACACCAATAACCAAAAAAATAAAAACATATTAATGAACATGTTTTTTTTTGAAGGATTTATTTTTATAAATCCATAAGAAATGTTTATGTAATATCGTAGTTTGGATTGTGACCAAAAAAAAATATCGTAGTTTGGATTGTTTGGGTCTGTGACTCACTGGGCTTTGATTTATACAATACTTCCACTATTTGTCTTCGAGGTAATTAGAGCGTATTGGTCTAGTGTTCTCCATTATAGTTTCAAGCTTCCAAGTATTTTTCTGCGAATATCTCTGTTTGAAATGAGTTTCCGAGCTGTAGCTTGCTTCGCGCCCAGATCTTCCACGGTTCTCATCGGATTGAATTCGTGCTCCTCCGATGTGCTTCGTAGTTCTGTATCAGTTTTTCCGGCGACTATTTTATCCTGGAGCGTGAAACCGCCGGTATGCCTTGCTTCTGTTTCTTCCGATGCCGTACCCGACCCTGACTCCGTTCTCAAACCCAAAAATCAAACTCGGGCTCGTCGCCAGAAGAAAGAAGTCTCTGGAAATGGTGAAGCCGAGAACGACAAGTTCCCGACGAAGGTCCCGCGCAAACCTAAGCGCGGGCGGAGGAGCGAGGCGGATGCTGTGGAGGATTTCGTGAGAAGCTCTCTCGAGCGAACGTTTTCAACCATACGAGAGCAGAATCCAGAGGTTTTCGAGAACAAGGAGAAGGCGAATTTCATCAAGGACAGAGACAAGCAAAACGACGATGACGACGACGAAGAAGAAGAAGAAAAAGAGATGGTGGTGGAAGAGGAAGATCCAGATTGGCCATTAGATACAGAGGTTGGATGGGGAATCAAAGCTTCCGAGTACTTCGATACACATCCCATCAAAAACGTGATCGGAGAAGATGGGACTGAGATCGATTGGGAAGGAGAGATTGATGATAGCTGGGTGAAAGAGATCAATTGTCTTGAATGGGAAAGCTTTGCCTTTCATCCTAGCCCTCTCCTCGTCCTCGTTTTCGAGCGATACAGAAGGTACAAGCTTACAATTTCATTGACGACTTTTCACAAACACCTGGTGTGCTTAAGGGAAAACTATTCAATCCACTAAAGATGTTGTCTTTTTCGATTACAACGTTTAGATCATCAACATGTCTTGAAGAATCACTCAAACTTTTGGTTTTTTTCAGTTCACAAATCTATTACTGTTGTCATAATTGCTTAAATTGTTTGGTGTTCACAGGGCTAGTGATAACTGGAAGACATTGAAAGAGCTTGAGAAAGCTATCAAAGTTTATTGGGATGCTAAAGATAGATTACCTCCACGGGTATGTCAGAAGCCTTGTTTTGTTCTCTGAAACTTGCACATTACTACTCTCTGTGTCCATTGAAATTTTGGACCTTATTGTCTCTCACTCAGTTGATGTCGTTGCAACTTTTTTAAGTGATTTGTTTTCGATGTAGCTGCTCTCTAAATAACAAGTATCAACTATGTTTGATGAAACAGGCGGTTAAGATTGACCTCAACATCGAGACAGATTTGGCATATGCTCTTAAAGCTAAGGAATGTCCGCAGATTCTGTTCTTACGCGGAAACCGGATTTTGTACAGGGAGAAAGGTGACATATGTTTGCTTATTCTTGTATTGCAAGGGTATGAGCAAATCAGGTTATCTTATCATAAGATGATTGAACTTGATGCAGAGTTTCGCACGGCGGATGAATTAGTTCAGATGATTGCACATTTTTACTACAAAGCAAAGAGACCTTCGTGGATCGACAAGGCTAACGTAACTCCGTTTTGTTAGGTTTCAACAAGAACTGAGTAGTTACTCAAACTCAAAGGTCATTGTAGGAGAAAAAGATACTGGGATGTTGAGATTCAACCTAATCCATCATGTTTAGACCGTAGAATTATTAAAGAGATTAAAAGATCATTATAAAATTTAATAATACTACTTAAATTAAAGAACCTTTAATTAGTTAAAACAAAAAAAAAATCCTTAAAACGACATAAAAAAGCATATGCCAAAAATAAAAGCTAGAATAGTCTCATTGCATCTCCAAAGTCCAAACCATTGTAACTCTGAAACCTACAAAACCAAAGATGCAAAAAGATTAGTTTAAAAGTATCATAAATGATTTGATAATTATAGAGCTTTCAAAGTAAATAAAAATATTAAATCATAGAATCTACCTTAGCATTGCGATACTGAACATTAGCGATCTCCCTTAAGAAATTTCCAAATCTTTTGATACCAGCAAGCTGCAAAGGCCAACGCGATGACAATTAAGAGAACAACGGCGACTACGATCCAAGAAACGATATTAGTCATATTGTTTTTTCTTACGACACGAATAAGATTTTGACGTTTAAACTTTTTTAGTTTATGTTTATGTCTTCTTCGTATCAAAACAATACTATTTATATATATACCAACAGCAGGTTGTAATATTTTTGATGAGGGAATATATGTATATTTTACATTTTCATAAAAGTAAATTATATTTTAAATATATTCTTCCGCACGTAAGTTAATTTTACATTTTTTTTACAGCCAATGAACGAACTTAGTGAAAATGGACCTTTTCTCTTCTTTTGGTACTTTCTTTCCTAATCTGTTGTCAATAAAAAGTTTCCTTAGACGATTGTCAAGGTTGTGACTTTTTTTTTTTATGGACAATTCTCATATTTATCTATAACAAGAAAAAAAGCCTTGTTTTCGAGACCTACCATCTCTCAGTAAAAAAAGCCTTGTTTTCTACCGAAGATGATTTTAGTAGGCTTCTCCTGATCAAATACATGATGTTACTCTTGAAAATCTATGATACTATGGTTATCTTTTTTATTAGTCTTAAGAGACTTGTTGTATTTTTGGATCTGTAAGACTTATTGTGCATGTTTTGGCATCCTACAAGATTTGCCAATACCAAAAGATGAAAACATTCTAATACTCTGTTATTGCCTATACCAAAGGGTTGCTACATCTACGAAAATGCAGGAAGCGGTAGATGTCAACATTGGTGCCAATCCATCTGTCGGCTGAAGGCGATGGTGAGGACGAGGGTGGTGATGACCTAAGCTATAAAAGTTGTTGACACCTTCATACTTTCTCTACTTCTATTAAATCATGTCATGCTATATACTCTGATACTTGATATTATTGTCTTTGTATCGCATTCTCATACGGACACTAGTTGTTTTGCTTAACTATCTTCGTTATCAGCTACTCTCAAGTTCTTATGTTTTTTTATTTTGTCTTTGTGTCTACTTGTTTTGCTTTTCTTTCTTATTATTTTCGAGAATTTTAGGAATAAATCGTGAACCAATATAAAGGCTTTCCTTATCGTAAAAATTTTGGGAAAGTCTCTAAGTTTCTTGAAATGATTCTTAAAACTCTAGAAATGATTCCTAAAATATTTAGAAAGTTTTGTAAAGCATTATAAATGCTTTCCTAAATCGTCAAAAAAATGTGAAATCAATGTCTATGTTCGTGACGTTTAGATCATAACGTTGATATACTAACCTATATATTACAGATCTATAAAGGTATAAATTTTATATAAAATATTTATTAAAACATCAAAACTAAATCCTTAATTCAAAAAAATAAACGCTAAAGCTCTAAAACGAAACATCATTGAAATTTTATAATTTGTTCCCACAAAAGTTGAGGATAAAATTTACCAAATTGCATAATTTGTCCGCAACATATTTTTGTGGTAATTGAGGGAATTTCTTTTCATTTTATAAAACGAAAATTTGTTAGCAATTTGAGAAATTTTATATTAATTTAAACAAGGATTCCTAAATATTTAAGAAGGTCTTTATGAATTGTTAAGAAGCGAGTAATATCATGCTTTTGCTACATCAATTGTTCTATATCGCAAATTCTTTAAAATTATTTTGTTGGCTCTTTGATTCATTAATACATATGGTTTTTAACTAAAATAAACAATTATCTTAACAAATTATGAAGTTTTATTGGAATTTTAAGAATGATTCATGAACATTCAAAATAGATTTTCTAGTTGTTAAAATCTTTCCAAAATTTTAGAAAAATTTCTTAAAATTTTAGAAATAATTCCTAAAATATTAAGAAACATTCTAAAACATTAAAAATGCTTTCTTAATGTGGTAAAATAAAAAATGTGAACAATATATGTATGTTAGTAAGGTCTAAATCACAATGTGATGATATTTAAGTACAATTTGCTCTTTCAAAATAATATAATCTAATTGTCAAAATTTTAAGAAAGCCTTTATGAAACTTTTAAAAAGCTTCTTAAAATTGCATATGGTGTTAAGAAAGACATTCCCAGGTTCTATATGGTAACCATTTGAGGAACAATAAGAATGAATTAAAAAAATATATAAAGGAATAAAATAGTAGGAATGTAGAGTAAGACCCCGTTCGTTTCCTCATTCAGCAAGTTCATCCCGATGATCCATTCAGATGATTCATCTGGATGGATCATCTGAATGATGTTCGTTTTCATTTTTGTCTTGCTCATCTGGATGATTCATTTGGATGATTCATCTGGATGCTCTGTTCGTTTGATCATCCAGATGGATCATCTGAATGATTGTAATAATAAACAAAACTAAAATACCTTTGTTTTAATATAACCATAAAAGACTAAAATACCCTTGTTTTTTAGTTTTGGCGGGAATTACGATATTGCGGTTTATAAGGAAAAAATGTAAATTTGTGTGTATTTTACAAAGTCATTCAGATGATCCATCTAGATGATCCATCTGGATGATGTTTAATTATGCACTAAACGAACATCATCCAGATGGATCATCCAGATGGATCATCCATATGGATCATCTGAATGAGGACACGAACAAGCCCTAACATGTATTTATTATGTTCCTCCTCAATTTTAATAAGAAACAATTTTACTCCAAAATTCTCTACAAAAAAAATGAAGATGAATCATGTGGAAATAATAATACTTACAAAGGATGTAATTTTATAGGAATGAAGGGGAATTTAATGTTCCTTATCATTCCTTATGTCACCATTTAGAGCCCTAGATGTTTGGGAACCCTTCCAGAACTCATGAAGGCTTCCAAATTTAGGAAAGCGAAATTTAGAAATGATGACTAGAAATTTAGGACTATTCTCAATTACCAGAAACATAAATCATTCAATTAAATAATGCAAAATTGTACAACAATCAAAAACCTATGTTACTTGTGTCACACTCTTCCACCACTCTCTTCCCCGCCTACATATTCAGCTTTACCTGTTTACAATATCTCGATCAGGTCCATACAATTTTTTAATCTCTGGATATGATTCTTTTCTTTGTATATATATATTAACAATATACCTCTAAAAGGTTGCATAGGACTGATCCAACCATTTTAAGATCATATGCAATATCCTCTTGCATTTCACATAGATGCTCTGTCTTATGCAAATTATAAATAAAACTCCTCATTCGAATTTATATTATTCTAATAGTTGATCTACTTTTTCAGAGGCTACAAAATCTTACAACTAATTTGCGAGATATACGAACTTAAAAAGTAGGGGATGAGATTCCAAATGTATTGCTTTCATGTTTATAATAACAGGGTCTTGCTATACCGGTTTACTCTACTCAGCTGCAACTCCTCCGTTGAATCTGCTCAAAATCAGTTTCCATCAATCAATGTGCTTTATGCAAAGATGTCATGTTGTTGTCTTTGCTTTACTTTCAACTTAAAAGATTATAAAATTGCTTCTTCTTTTATCTTCACTTTGGTTTTATTTTGCCTCATCTGATAATCTCGGTTACAAAAATGATTTAAAATTATCCATCATCACACTTGGCCATTGCTTACTGCTCCTCTGCTAGAGACTCTGATTCTTTTATTTCTTCATCAACGATATAGTTTGCTTTATCACTGTGTTCTCTTGGCTTTCACAATTGATTTTTATCTTTTTAGAATCAAAGGAGTACAAGGCATATATAAATGTATTATAACAAAAAAAAATCGGTTTAGACTACTAAACTCTGAAAGAAAACAAACAAACAAACTTGTAAAAGATTCAATCAACACTGACCAATATGATAAATTCTTAATAGCACATATTTTATGATAGAATTTGATCAACCTCTGATAAAATGTTATGTTAGAGAGAGTTAGAACTATGATAAAATGTTATGTTCCTTAAACTTAATTAGGATATTGAATAACAATCATCTCAGGTATTGCCTAAATCCTTAGAACATGCTACATACAACAATCATGTTGTTTTTTCACCTGATGCGTGGAGAATCGGTGACAAGATTGTTTCATCAACAAAGTGACCAACAGAGAGGATGAGCTCCAGCATGACTGTTGTGGATATGATCGACGAGAGTTCTGTTTAAACAACTCAAATACGTGAGATGGGCGATGACGACGTTGATTACACACCACAAAACTTAAGAGAAAATCAGATTTATCTGTAACGGAGACGCGACCGACGATGACATTGGAGAATAGATCGAATATTTCTCACCCGTTTATCATTTCTACTTTTTCTAGGAATGGCTCTAGAAGATGTTTGTAAGGTTATGGATGGTCTGAATCCAATAAAAGAGATTGCACCAACGTTGGAAGAGAGCTTTGAATCATCTTAGCATTCTTGAATCTTGGTGCATACATCATTTGCTTAGTTACATCATTTTGTCTAATGAATTTAGAGTTTTGTCATTAACAAAACTTGTAATTCTTTTTATTCCAACTATATTTGTTTTCCATTGCAGAAACAGAGTTTCTCACATAGTTGTTTCAACAGTATCTGTCTCGCAAGAAAAGTTTATTCAATATCAAAATTTTCGGTTCTTTATTTTGGTTTCTCTCTATGGTTTTGCAGCGAGTGAAGTATCCTTTTGGAGATGCAGTAAGCAGTAGACTGAATGGTGATCATTGGGTTTACTCCAACAGCCGAAGGTAATGCACTTCCATCACAAACAAACAGTCCCTCTGCTTCCCAACTCTCTCCGTTCTCATCCACTGCGCCTTCCTCCGCCGTGTGCCCCATCCTGCAACTACCCATTTGATGAGCTGAAAAGTATGTTGTCCAAAGCTCCTCATTTGTGCTCACCCCACCAACCGCATCAACTCCATCTAGAAACTCTTCCATAGCTTCCTTGCTTATTCCTTCACATTTAATCCTCTGTCCATCGCTTCTATATGTTCCGACTTCTACTGCTCCTGCTGCTACCAAAACCTTCAAAGCGTGTCGAAGTCCTACTCTCAGATTCTCCATATCCTTCTTGCTCACCTTGTATGTAACTTCTCCTTCCTTCATAACCTCACCTGAGCCAGTGTCTCGAACCAGAGCAAACACATGAGCTATTCTTCCGTACTTTAACATCCGCTCTTTAAGGTCTGCTCCTGAAACCCACGGGCTCAAACCGGCAAACGAACCTGGTCCCATATGTGGATTCTCCAGTATTGCTCTCCATCCTTCTGATTGAGCATCGTTGATATGATGGACGGATGTGATGATTCCTCCTTCAAACATTTTACCTGAGAACTCTGAACCTTTTTCTGGGAAGTAACCCCATGTCATCAGAGCTGGGTGCAGCCCTAGGTTCCTCCCGATGTTCCGGTTCTTTAACCCACTCGAAAGCATCAGAGGCGGTGTCAACAACGACCCAGCAGATGAAACCGTTGTTCGAGCTTCGATCAAGAACTTCTTCCCAATCTTTCCTCCAATGGAGGTTGCAATCACTCCCACGCATCTTTTCTTTCTCCCATTGTTACTATTAATGTTGTCTACTATTACAAATCTCTCCGCTTTGATGCCTGTCAAGATCACTGCTCCATTCTCTACAGCATCAACAAGCCACGTTCGGTCTGTCCCGTTCTTGTCTCCTGCTCTACAACCATACGCACAAGAACCGCAATAATGATCTTCTGGTGTGTTCCTTGGAACTGATTCCACCTTCAACCCGAGTCTCTCGCACCCTTTCCTCAGAATCTGGTTCTGAATCCCTTCTTTGACGCATCCTTCAGTGACACCTATCCTTCTAGTGACTATATCCATTGCAGATTGGTATTCTTGGCTACCGAAAAACTCGATCTTGCAACCGTCAGACCATTCTTTCAGAACATTATTCGGTGTTCTTATTGATGCTGACCAGTTAATAGCTGTACCTCCTCCAACAGTTGAACCAGCCAAGACCGTGAATTTCCCGTCAACTGTCGTCAAATGCCCTCCTTTCTCATATAGCTCGTGCATAGATGGAGCTTCGAGGCCTGAATAGTCGTCAGCTGCAAAGTAGTTTCCTTTCTCAAGAACCAAAACTTTCAATCCTGCTTTCGCAAGGCTTGCAGCTGCAACACCACCACCACTTCCAGAGCCTATAACTACCGCATCACATTTGATCTTGTGCACGACATCTTCATCTTTATCGACATGAACACCTTTTTCGAGTAGAGATTGCGTGATGGAAATGTCACTCTGGTGCATCGTCTCAATGATCCCTTTTTCAAGAAGTCGATGATATCTCTCATCTTCTCCTTCTTGATTCTTCTTGTTGCTACTTGTTGTGTCGTCTATGCAATAGCCTATCGCTTCCAATGCAGAATTCTTCAAATTCTCATCAGTCTTATGGACAAAAAAACAAACACATTACTGGAAAAAAAACAATCTTTGAATCAATGCATATTTTGTTTAATTTATTTACCTGAGAGAAGAAATGGAAGAGAGTGTAAAATTTTGTAAGGAAGAAAACGATTCGAAGAGGAAGAAAGAAGCCACTCTGTCTCGACCAATTCCTGAGGATCTCTTCTCTTTTATCTAATGGAAGCTGTGAGAATTTAAGGACAAAAGGCCAACTCTTGACGAGACAGAGAGATCCACAAAGCAATAAAGTTCCAAATCTGAATGATAGAATTTTAAGTATGATTCTCAAAACCTTCACTGCTTTTGTTCTTCCGTTCTTCACTATAATCTCCGCTACCTACAAAGCTAGTGCCTTAATCAAAGAAGCAAGATCTTGATTTGTAAAAAACAGAGGAGACAGAGACAGAGAGAGAACCTCATCAAAGAATGGTGGTTGAGTTGCAGAGGCTACATTGAAAGAATCGTCAGCTTGATGGTTCGACGGAGGAGGGAGGAGAGTTTGACAGATAACCGCAAGAGTTTGAATCTGAGAGTGTGAGAAACCATGGTTGTATCCTCTTTCTTCTCTTTTCTTGGATTTCAACAGAGGATGATGCTCTATGCTTCTTCTTCTTCTATCTTGTTCCATGTTGTAATTTTTTTGCGTCTCTTCTTAATCACAGTTCTTATGTATTTATTTGAAATTATGGGGGTCCCACTGATATCTATATTAAGAGATTAGATCCTTTTGTAACTAAGTAAGAATTTGACGTAATCTTACTTTTTTTAATTCTCTCTTTTCAACTTTTGTAGTACGCTTCGGCATATTATTAGGATGCTAAAGATAGATTACCTCCATGGGTATGTTAGGAACCTTGTTTAATTTGCAAGTTTTGATCTCTGAAACTTTGCACGTTACTCATTGTGTCCTATGAACTTTTGGATCTCATTGATAACAAATATCAATCGTGTTTGATGAAACAATCGGTTAAACATCGAGACAAATTAAAACATTAGTTTTAATTGACCTAAACAATCGGTTAATAATACTATACTAAATTCTAACCTGCTCTATGCCCAGGTTATAAATGCATCAAATATTCATACAATTATTTTTAGTATAGGTACTTTAGATTATACAATTATAATTATTTGTTTAGTAATATAATATTTAATGAGGAGTATATATCAGTATACTAATATATCATGTTAAATGTATAGTATAGTTGTATTTTGTTTTTAGAAACGGTATAAGTGTATATTTAGTTATCCATATTTTAAATTTATTATAAAGGTGTTTTTTTAATGTTTAGTGAAAGATATAGTTGTATATTTTTAAAATATATTTATTAATGTATTGTTGTTTGATATTTTATATAACATAATCTCTAAATCACTTTTAAACTAGAAAATTTTTTTTGATTAAATTATTATTCATATATGGTAACTTAAATTAAAATTATTAGTAAATTAAATAAAATATTCTCATAAGCATATCCTACTTGAAAATCAGGTATATTAACAATATCAAATGTTTTTGGGAAAAAACAATTAAATAAAAAAGTCCAATACACAATATCCAACTGATTTAAAAAGCCCATTATCGATCTATTCATATCGTTTAGTTTACAAAAAAAATATTTTTAAAATAATATAATAATTTAAAACGAAATGTAAAAATAGAAAATAAAGAATGTTAAAAGAAGAAAAAGGTAAAGTGTTTCAACTTCTTCCTCTTCTTCTTTCTCTCAAAGAGGTGATTTATCGTCTTCTCAAAAAAAATTCAGAATCTGAACAAATCGGTGTTTGCGGACAAAGATCTTGCTTAATCTGCTTCATTCGATGTAAGTTATTTCTTTTTCATATATATTTGAAGTCGAATATGTTAATTTTCAATGGTTTAAGAAAATAAATAAATCTAGGGTTTCAACAATGGAGGAAATCAATATGTGTTGTTACAATTTTGTGAAATTTTTTATTAAGAACATATGATTCTACACAAAGATTGCTATCGTCACAATCACAAACATCGTTTAGTAATTTTGTTTGTTAGGTTAACACTTATGAAATCTGTAATTTTATTGAACTGTAGACTAAAGAATTAAAATTGATTGTATAGATCTAATCCCTTGTTTGATTAATGATAGTTGTACTAAATATCTTATACCTTGTTTGATTAATTATTGGTACTAAAGAATATAAAATCATAGCAATCTGTTTTATGTCTTTTAGTACTTAATTTGTAAATATTAAATCTGTTTGCAAATATGATTTTATTACATTCATTGTACTAACAAAACTTAGTTTCAGATTACGCAAGGATTTATACAAAAACTTCAAAATTTATAAATCTACATTAGTCTCACATGAAGACATAGAAATAAGAAAGATTACTGACCATTCTATCAAGGTCAAACAAAAACTCAAAGATAAGTTTCATTGTCACTTTCTAATTCTCTATACAAAACTTTTTAATAATTTAATCATATCAAACAGTTTTGATCATTACAAAGTTCTAAATCATATCTCATGTTTTTCATGTTAAAGGACTTCAGATTTGTAATTGGTAGTTAGTCAAACTTGAAGTGATGGAGATAAGAAGGATTTATGACTATTATAGAGGTTAAAAAGAAAAATATAAGTTTTATTGTCACTTTTAAATTATTTATATTGTTTATGACTTCTGGTTATTTCAAATAACTAATTAATGTTATTCTATGTAGGTTGTGAAATAATGTGAAGAAGACAACTACAAAAAATCTACAGAACATGACAACAGAGACAAACAACTTCCGAGTGTTAACATATTATAAAGGTCAGCAATCACTGCTTCACCTATCTATTTATACTATAAAAAATATGTTAATAACTACTTATATAAACATACATTATAAGTCTTAATATGAATTAAAATTTATAAAATATTGAAACTTTAGAAACAGGTATAATTTAAAAATTCGTTAAAAATTTAAAAAACACTAAGTATAATGAATTATCTGAAAATCAAAAGTAAAAAGAACTTAACTAAACCAAAACTGTAACAGAGTTCTAAATTACAAATATAAAAACAGAAGATGAGATTATTCAGTTTAAAGTAACTAAAAGTTCTCTAAAACTTCTTTAAAAACAACATTCATTGTCGTCCTTTGTAGTTTTCCTTCTTCATCTAGAATGAGCATCTTTAAACCCTTTTTAGAAGTAACTCTAGATGTAGCAACATACAACTGCCCATGTGAAAAAACTGGTCTAGGTAAATAAAGACCAACTTTAGACAGAGACTGACCTTGACTCTTGTTAATTGTCATTGCAAAAGCAACAACTAAAGACAATTATCTCCTACGCATCTTGAAAGGCAACCTAATGTCTGATGGTGTTATAACTAATCCAGGAATCAAAACTTTCTGACCAACTCTGTCCCTAGTAATAATTCTAGCTTCTACAACAAATTCAGCCATCTGTGTGATATGTAGCCTTGTTCCATTCATCAATCCTCCCTTACGATCTATATTTCTTAACAACATAACAAGACATCCAATCTTGAACGTTAAACTATGGTTTGGCAAACCTGAAACCTTTATACTATTGAGAAAATCTGGAGTGAATAAAGGATTATTCAAAGACTCAGTGTCCCGTGGATCAATACTATCTGCACTTAGATAGATCCTTTCTTCACCTGTTTCATAAAATTAACTACATAAGTTCATTTAAAGTAATATAAAAACAATTACTATAACTGATAATTTAAAAATATCTTACCATTAAGTTTCTCAAGCATGTGCTGATTAATCATATGAACATCATCATTAGTTGGGCTTAGAATAGCTCTCTCTTGAAAAAACTTAGGATCATTGCTCAATTGCCACAATTCTAGATCTCCATAAACATCCTTGCTTATTGCTTTGATTGGATCATCTGCATCAATGATCAAAAACTCATCTGGTATGTCAATCAAGATATCACCATCATTAGGCAAATTAATTTTACCATCACCAACATCTAATATCCAATCAGAAAACTCCTTGAGATCTTCAGCATCTGCAACACTCAAGTGATTTGAAAACAAACACATATTCTTTGTCAACTTAAGAACTTTGCAATGATCCCAAAGATATGATGAATTTAGAGAACTTAGAACAATCTCTGCTCTAGAAGCACCATGAATTACAGGCAAAACCTGCTTGAAATCACCACCAAACACAACTACTTTCCCACCAAATGGTTTGTTATCAACATGTCCAATAATATCTGATAGAATTCTATTCAGTGATTCAAAACAATACCTACTCATCATGGGTGCTTCATCCCAAATAATCAAAGAAGATTCCTTCACCAACTCACCTGAATCTGATCCAGGAGTCCTTGAACATAAAGTAAAATCATCGCGATGTATTGGAATTCCAAACCTAGAATGAGCAGTCCTACAACCTTCTAAAAGAAGAGATGCAATTCTGCTAGATGCAACATTAAAAACAATCTCCCCTTTAGATCTAATTGCAACAGATATAGTTTTCCAAAGAAATGTTTTCCATGTTCCTCCAAAACCATAAACAAAGAAAACACCTACTTTGTCATTTTCAACAGCATCAATTATCTCATCATAAATGACCTTTTGCTCAGAAGTCAGCATTTGAATGCTTTCAGCATGTTGGCCTTTCAAATTACCACCATGATTGTAACTTAGCTCATCAAATATCAAAACATTACCCTGAGCACAAAGATCTGTAGTAATCTGTGACATTTTTTTTTAAAATGCTCTAAAGAAGAATTATTGCTTCTTAGAATCTTCTCTATCTCTTCAAGTGCATAAGTCTTCTTCTCTTCATCAGATAGAGTTAAGTCTTCATTAATTGGTAATATTACTAATAATAGTAGACTTTATAATGTTAAGTTAAGAATCCTTAATATAAAAAATAAATAATACTTGACATACTAGGAATGTTAAGATCACGCCTTTTCATAAATTCAATATCTTCATAAATTCTCTCCCAAACTAACTCTGGCGTTGTTAAAGATTCTCCCAGAAGCATAATAGCAAATAACTGACGCAGAAATTGCCCCGTACCCCATAAGCTTGTTCTAACTATATCATCAATATACTCCTGGTCATTATCAAGCAGTCCTAATACATAACGTGCCTCCTTGAAAGTAGGATATGTTACTCCATTAACTGTTCTGATATCCTTAAAAGATGTTGGACCTCTTACTATATTCAATAAAATCTTAAGATGATAACCTTCTTCGATCTTACATGGGGCATAATTGATCCTTCCAATAGAAAAAACTATTTTCCTTGAACTGAATGTTTTTTCTTTGCCATTCCAAATAAAATAGTTAGGAATATGTGAATAAGTGAGAGTTTTGGCTAAAGAATTCACCTTATTAAGCTCCATCCAAGCTAACATCTGAGAGTTTTCTATAGATTTACGGTTTAAAACTTCCTCAACTTGCTCATTATCCTTAAAAAATATTAACTGCTTCCCCGGAAGATGAAAAGAAAGCTTCTCAACAGGAGTAAACCTATAATGTATAGGAAATTTGACGATTCTCCATGATGCTTCACACGCAGATACATACCTTCAAGAAAAAAATTGACAGATTAGTACAAAACCAAGTACAAACTTACTAAACTAACTATATTAAAAAACAAATTATCAAAATAAAAGAGACCTGCAATCAAAGTAATCTTTTATCTCATTCTTTTTCTGAACTTTATCATTAGATTTAGAAGTTCCAGTGTTATTATTTTCTGGCTCAACAACAACACTAACACGATCAGGCCCTTTATTAATATACTTGAATAAGTATTTAATAGAACCAGATTGATTGCACCATTCAACATTAATATGAGCTTTATACCTCAGCAACAACTGTCTATTATAAGGAATAACATAACTGTTGTCACATTTAAACCCATTCTTCTCAATAAAAGCACCTACTTCTCGTCTCCTATAAACTGAAAATCCTTCCTTATCAACTTTAGTTTCTGCAATATGAGCCCTTGGATAGAATTTAGAACACTTTCCATCTATCATACACGGTGAACTAAGGTTAATAGCTCCACATGGACCATGAATCATTGTCTCCTTAACCACATTATAAAGCTCAAAATCTTTATCTTTTTCTGGAATTTCAGCAGATATAATCTTATCAATATCCTCAGATTTTGCAAACTTACATGTTGGATGCATGAACAATAGTATATGGGCATGAGGAAGACCACACTTCTGAAACTCAATAGTATACATACTTGCAATTAACGATACAAAAAATATTCTTATTAGATTCAGATAGCCAAAGTATAAACATGTAAATAAGTAAAAAACTTACAACTAACAATCTTCCCCAACATTTTTTTCTTAGTCAAATCATCTATCAAAGAATCAAGCTTCATCTTGAACATCCTACATATAATGTCTGGTCTGCCTTCTGACTTTAAACCACGCTTCTCGATATATCTAGTAATCTCAGGCCATTTTGGATGACATGAGAATGTAATGAATAAATCTAGAAATCCAAAATATTTGCAAATAGACATGGCATCTAAGTAATTTTGTCTCATGTATCTAGGACCACCAGTGAAAGTAGCTGGTAACAAAACACGACTGCCTTACTTTTNATCTATCAAAGAATCAAGCTTCATCTTGAACATCCTACATATAATGTCTGGTCTGCCTTCTGACTTTAAACCACGCTTCTCGATATATCTAGTAATCTCAGGCCATTTTGGATGACATGAGAATGTAATGAATAAATCTAGAAATCCAAAATATTTGCAAATAGACATGGCATCTAAGTAATTTTGTCTCATGTATCTAGGACCACCAGTGAAAGTAGCTGGTAACAAAACACGACTGCCTTACTTTTCCATATCAACATTGCCATTGTTAGCAGCATCTTGAATTGAATCATAGTTCTGTGACCTTAAACTGGATTGATTAAACTTCAAATAACCAAGTCTATTAGACTTTATCGCAGTATAAGCATCAACCAAAAGTTGTTGGAATAACCTTTTAGACCTCAGAATCGTGTGTGCCTCATTCTTTCTCTCTTGAATGCAAAATGCAAATAACTCTCTTAAACTTATAGTCTCCCTTTTCCTGTTATTGTTCAACCCTGTAAATCCCTTCTGAATTCCAAGTCTAAATCCATCTTCACCATATGGAAACAATAGAGGATATTGAAGAGTAAGATAACAGGGTTGTGTTTCACTTATTCTTTGCAATTTCCCACCCTTTTCTTGCACTATTATATCTCTATCAGACATTTAAAGATTAAAATCCCTTGGAATCAAAGCTGCAACTTCAGATGCTCTAGGGATGTTATAAGTTCTTGCATCTTTAAAACGATCATTAATGATCCTCAAATGAAAAGTTTCACCAGAAACAATATCAAATCTGTCTCTAGCCATCCTGAAATTGCCAACATAAGGATTTACAGAGTCCAACATTTTATAATGGATTCCATAAGCTCTGACCTTAACTTCTGTCTCTTTGTAACTTTTTTAGGAGTATTTCCTTTGCTGTAATTAAAATAAGAAATGCATAACATATCTGAGAAAGTAAATTATTAAATATGTAAATATAGAGAGCAATATATATATTAAGACTTACTGGAAATGTATACCTCATGATTGTACTCCTGTTCGAGACTTCATTCTCAGTGTCAACAATATAGAATTGTGAAAATTTAGGATATTCAACATCAGCTGGTTTCAAACTACCCATTAAATGGTAATTCTCTCCATGTAACTGAAACATTTGCGATCCTCGTCCCTTTGCAAGACACTTATCAATTTTGCCACCAAGAGACGTAAAAGAGAAAATCATATTATATGCTTGAAAAGTTCATCATCGTGAGTGAGTAGATAAAACAATAAAGCTGGTGGTGGTTTTGAAAATGACAATTTGACCTGCCCTTGAATACAACATAGTGAAAATATAGGAATCTTGTCTTTTCTTTGCTTGTTAATACGCTCTCCAAACCACATTATAGCACCACATTTGTTGCATGTATAAACAGGATCACCATTTTCCAAGTTGTCTGTAAGTTAAAAAGTTATCAAATTGTTACTAGCATATCTAATTTATACAATTTTCAACATATTATATGATAATTTAATCATCAATTATAACTTAATATACTAGATTTGTCAGATTTTTCTTCTTTTTTTTATCTGTAAGATTGACTGAACATACATCTGTAAAACTTTCTGAAAACTTTTGGCTACCATTGACAAAACCTCCTTTCTTTTAAGTTCCTCATCTGTGAGATTTGGAACTTCAAATGAACAATCTGATTCATCTGATGTACAATCTTGACTGCTACAATCAAATACTTGTTCCTCACATTCTTCTCTATTACCTATATATATATATATATATAAATTAGAAAAGTATAATAAAGATAATCGATATAGTATCCAGAACATTTCAATGGAAATATTGAATACCTTCATCTGTTGATTGTGAATTGCTATCTGAATGCAGTATATCATGGTCTGAAGATTCATTGTCACTGCTGTCAGATGCAAGGGGGTATGCTTCTGTATCAGTAGATGATAGTAAGTTTTTACTATCTCTTATTATACTACTTTTTGATGTTCCAAAGTTTCTGTAAATAAGACTGTCACCATAACTTGAAGGAGAATCTATGGTAAAAGATACAATTAGATCAAATCTGAATCAAACTTCAAAAATCAATCCAGTCAGAGTTAACTTACATGAATGAGAGTATGATTGCTCGTTATCTATAGTAATTGCTGAATTAACCCTTGAATCCTTGCTAGCGGTTACAAATGCATGTTTATTGTCTTGTAAAACATTAGTATGCTTCTGTGATTGAATTGTTTGCGTAGAATTTGTAACATCCTCCAAAACTTTTCTGAAAATTGAATGAACATGTATAGTTCTGGGATCATTCTCTTGATCAGAATGTGCATTCATCTTCAAATTTCCTTTATTGTTACACATCATTTTTGGCAAAGGATGATCAGAATCATTGAGATTCTTGTAAGGTAACCCTTTTCTCTTCATTCTGCAATATGAAATAAAACTCATTTATTTATGAACATATTAATTAATGACTTTAAAATATTATAATTTTAGAATGAAAACAAAATAATGCCTCAAGATACATAAACACTAAAAATAAAATACCTTCAAGAAACGTATGAAAGTCTATTCTTCAAATGTATCTTCAACCTTTAAACTGTAGATGCATAATGTCTAGAGTTTAGTAACGTCATGTTACTAAACTTAATCTACTTATATATTATCTTGAAGGTTTGAACAGTTAGAGTATATATTAGTAGAATAACTTAAAAGATATGCAATTTCCTCGATATATAATATTCCACATATATAGTAGTTGAGATTATATAAGAAAAATCAAGTATATTAAATCTAGTAAAAAAAAGAATTATATAAAGTACATAATAGTTACTACTTGTTAAAAAAAATGCATGGTTACTCTATAATATCAGTTACAAAACGCAAACTATATTTAATTAATAATTAAGATGTCAAATTATATTAATAAAAAATAACATCAATATGTCAAGTCCTTTGATATTGGTATTTTAAACAATCATGAAATGTGCACAAAAGAGATCTTTTGTGTATAAATCTTTCTAACAGCTTTTTACATGTAACCTTTTTAGATACACTAAAAAAATTTAGTTTTTATATGCTTACTTGCAATAAGAATCAGTTTTTCAACCTTGACTAAGTGTGTGGTTTTTTTTCAAATTCAAAAAAACCTCTCATCCTTCCAATGGACTCAGTCTCTCTTATTTCTGAAATAACAAACTCTTTAAGAACAGATTGATCTATCAAAGGCAAGATCATTCGATTATGGAAAGACAAAGGTCCTCTGGCTGGTGAAAGACTAGAATTCATCATAGGAGATTATGCGGTAAGTCACTAATTCCACTTTTGCTTCTGTTTTTATGCTAAAAAATTTAAAGTTTTTTGACATTGTTACAATATAAAACTTAATACATGCGCTGTTTTAATCTCTTTTGAACAGAATTATGAATCTAGAATCCAAGCAACTGTTGTTTGTCTTTGCTTTGAAAAAGTTCCTTTCGACATCAAAAAAGGAGACTGTGTCGACCTCAAAAACTTCATAGTTAGGAATGTTCTTTCTGTGTGGCCAAACACATACCACGCATGTCACATCTACTTCAATTATTCAACAATCATGAGGAAAATCGACAACTTCATAGACATACCAATCTATAACTTGAGGGATTTTTGGTCAGTCTTAAATGCAACTGAAGAAGAAAATGACCAAATTAGTAATATCGCCGAAACTACTCACCTTTTTACTTATCTACACTTCAGAATATAACTCTCATGTCTTTAACTTTTATACACTAATGTATATAATTACAATTCCATTATGTGCTAGTTGACATCATTGGAGGAGTAGTAAGTGTGGGTGAACAAAGAAGCATATGTGCCTACACAGACCCAGAATTTTGGGCTCCAGAGAACAGAATCCTCACTTTCAAGCTTAGAGATGAAGTGCAAGTCTTATTTAGTTTATTATATACTGCATGTGTTCTAAAATAGACAGACATATGAACTGGAAATAAATGTCTATGCTATTAAATTTAGATACTCCGTGTTTTTTACTGTGCATGTAATTTCTTGATCATATAAGTATGTTTAAAAGTATACTATGTTAATAATGCATGCTAATTCTTAATCATATTCATTATGTATAACCAGTTACATAGACATTCAGTGAGAGTCTGGTACATTCGATTATAGCATTTTCTAATATCTTTTTTGTTTACATATATATTTTACGATTATAAACTGATAATATTGTTTTACTTTATTGAAAGAGGACATGAATTGATGTGCATTGCTCATGGTAAAACTGCAATTGATTTCTATAAGCAATGACAAAAGGTTCGTCATCCTAGCCATTGCTACGATTGTCTCAAAGGAAACCACAAAGAAAAGGCAGTTTTCTATATGCTAAGATTTTGGAGGATCATCAAACATGGATGTCAATAAAATCTTCTACTGTTACATTTTTATAATAACTAATATTTAGTTTTGAATTATCATATTATTAATTGATCATTTCTTTTATGTGTATAGATGATTACTTGAGAATCAGCAATGGTCTTGGTAATTCTCAATTTCAGTTTAATCTTGATATAACTGAAATGGAAGAGCTAAGAATCATGTAAGACAAATAATATGCTTATACTTATATATATAATCTATAAGTATATTATTATTATATACGTATTAAATTTGTAATTGATAATCCAATAAACTGCAGGGAAGACTATACATCAAACTTCTTAGCAAAACCAGAAGATCATGTGGACATGTGGAGGTTTGAGTTACCCAAAGATAATGAAGATTAAAATGACTAAGTTCAGGTAAATTTCCTAACCATGTATGTAATTTGTATATATAAGTGAATAGTATAAATAAAAATTAATAAGGTTATTGGTATAACTTATAGTTTACATATGCTAAATTCTAAAACGAAGCTATATTGTCATATATACATTACTTATGTAGATTATCTAAACCTAAATAGTATTATTATAATAGTAGATATGATAACTTACTAAACATAACTACTTTAATAATAAGGATCAAATTTATTAATTCACTGAAACTTGTTGAGATTATTAAAGCAAAAGTAAAAGAGAATTACCAAATGTCAAACTTAAAAAAAAACAACCAAATGTCAAACTTAAAAGAAAAAGAACCAAATGTCAAAAATGAAAGAAGTGAATTAAAAGAAAAAAAAACATTGTAGCTTATTCTTAACAAAGAACATAAAAAACATTTCCATCAATCCTTAACATCTCCTGATTTGGTTTCTGACCCACATTGCTTCTTGGTTGATGATGATTCATCTTCCTTTTCCGAAGAATATTGTTCCTTACGTTTGGAGGAAGTGGACTGTGGAGTTGATAAACTTTTTGTCTGATCTCCATTGATATTGGTTAACATGAACTGCTCCTGTTATAACTTAAAAAATTTAATAAGTGTTATTAAAATATTAATCAAAATATATGAGTTAAGAATAATTGATATTACTTGCTCAACAGAATCAATAGCAGAACTGTTAGACTGAAACTCATAATCTTCCTGAGATTCAATATCACCATCCTTATTTAAACACACCTTAGACACCTTGAAAGTGCCATTTCCTCTGAACAAATTCCCCTTTTCAATGTTCACAACAAATTGAAAAGTCTTCCCAACTATATTAGTAATAGTAAGTGGCAACGAAGTTGGATCTTCAATCTGTTCATAAAATTTAAATAAGTTATTTTAAAAGATGTATAATCGATGAAAATATATTTTATAACCTCAATACACAAAAACCTCATTGAGTTTCTCATCCAATATATCAGATGCAGATTGGCAAGCAATATCCATGGCAAGTTTATCAAACAAAATTAATTATATTTCAGATGTCTGATTCATGACACACACATGAAGTTTAAACCTGAAAAAAATTGATTTTAAGCAGTTTTCAATATTATAAACTTTAAAATGTGTAATAGTTATTAATCAATATACTAAATATTAATAGTATACATCAAACACTACCTTGGGAAAACATTTGTAATATTTTTTTCCACACATTTCACACCAAAATGTGTCTATTTTAGTTTTCGATTGAGATTCATTCTCTTTTTTTGGAACTCTGGAAACTACTTTATCACACTTTCGACAACAAAAATAGTACCATATCCAATCTGTATCAATAGCCATTATTGTGCATATTATTTTGCATCTACCAATCTAAGAAATAAGAAAAATGAAAAGAATTCACGAATTTACTATGTGAAAATGGTATGTCTGTTTTAAAAAAAAAATTCGACTAAATATATATTATTTTATAAAAAACCTCAATAGAATCAATCAACTCCCGAATTGATTTCATAGGAACTTCATCAAAATAATCCTCTTTAAAGAGAACCAAATCTTGCTTTGGTTTGCTCTCTAGTATGGTTAAATACATTCTATCATTTGGTAAACTAAAAAAAATTTAAAAATACATAATAAATTAGTATTTACCAAAAAAATATTTAGATATGATTTCTGTTTTTATGCTTACTGTTATTTGAAGTCGGTGATTTCAGGGATATTTGGATTAATTAAAATCTGAGAAGTGTCAAATGCATTATTTATTTGCAAATCACCTGCATTTACAATATAAATTATTATTAGATTTAATAAAAGATGAAAGAAAAATTTTATAAAAAACATGTAAATAATAATTACCCCTGAAGTTATTAATCTTACCAAACCGAATAAGAATAATCACTTTGTCATTGTTGTCTTTGCTAACAGCATCAAACAAAGTGTCAACAAATTTTCCCCACAACGTACAAGATAGATGTTCGTCACTATAAATTAAAAAACATAAATTAAATTAAAAATAAACATCATCAAATAAGAAAAATAATTGATCGTGAATTAAAAAATTATAACCTTGTATCTCTTATCTCAAGCTCAAGCTTCTTCGTGTTTTTTTGATTCACTTCAAGTTCTTTCATCTCACCAACGTTGACAACTTGTCCAACAATATCTTTAAAAAATGAAAAAAATATGTAAATCATCAAATAATATTTAAAGAAAAAACTATATATTTTTAAATATATGATATATTACTAACAAATACAAATGGGATTTATGAATGCCTATCAAATAAAAAGTATTCAATGAACCATTTAAAACATGTTTAAAATTAGCCAACTTCAAATAAAAATCATTAGGCTTTGATGGACATCGACTAATTGTAGTGATATTTTTAAAAGTCATTTTGAAATCATGCATCGTTGGCCTAAACTGGCCCGATGGTTTTGTCAAGGAAAAATTCTCGATGATTCTCCATTCCCCAAAAAATATAGAATTTTGAAATCTTAATACCTGAGGTCTCTTGATGGAAGCATGGATAGGAGTGCCCTATAAAATTAAAGACTTGTTAAAACAATACATCTCTATATTTAAACTTACAAACATATAATAAAAAATTTATAAATACTTACAAATTCATCAGAAAGAACCATATCAAGGGATTCACCAACTTGATATGCGTATTGTCTCTAGGAATGCAAGATCTTTACTTGGACTCGCCATGCTGTTTTAAAAGGTTTAACACTATTCAGAGGAGTAAACCCGTTTGTTGTAGCCATTTGAAAGACTATCTTTTTAATTTGCTTGTAATCGAAATTTTAAAGTGTGTTAAACTTATGGACTCTATGTTATGGTATTTATATGGGTTTGTCATATTTTTGTGATTAACAAATAGATAGAGGATAAAATACGAATATTCTAGTTTAGAGATTTGAAATTTGATACTAACGAAAAGATTGAATCTTCAATATATATGAATAACGAATTCAACAAAAAGATGGTTAAGATTACGGTATCAAACAGTTTTCCGATTAGTAAATAATTCAATAAATAATTGGTAAAACAATTCAATAAATATTAAATAATTTGCCATCTTTTTTTGTATCAAAGTAGGAATTTGACAAATCTTTCCTTCTTAATTCTCTCTTTTCAATTTTGAGTATATTATTACTTCATCAGGAGAGTTTATATCCTATAGGTAAACAATTAGTCCTTAAAACTTTTGCATGGTTATCTTTATTTTTTTTAACTACTATGAAAACTAATCATATAAAGAAGAAGGATTTTGAATATTATACATTTTCGGGAAGATTTGATAAGTAAATTTATGTGAATTTGAGAAATTTACTTAATTTTTTTTGAAGTCTGAAAATTATATCTTTATAAAAAAGTATGAAAATACTGTTATTTATTATTTATCTTAACATCTAAACAATTAAATTTAAAACTATATTTCAAAATTAATTAAATATTACTTAATAAAGTCATTAATTTTTCTGTTTTTAACATTAAATTTATAGTTTATGTTTTTTTTCTATTGACTTACTTTTTTTTTGGTAAATTCATATTGTTTTCATTTCTTTGATCAATTTTTGAACTATAGATTTATATGTTTTAAATATGATTTAATTTAATACAAATCTTCTTACAAAATTTAACTGATATTTTGAATGCTTAAATTTATTTAAATCGACTTATTCTAATTGTATTTATCATCTTTACCTTTAAACACCTTTTTTTATAAATTACTAAAAAAATACTATACAGAAAATATATTAACTCAAGGGTTGATATCGGGCCAGAAAAAGAGATTAAGATGTCCAAACTCTTTCTAAATTAATCAAAAGTCACTATCAAATGAAGAGTACGAAGTCATTTTTAGAAACTTCTCTTCCATGAAAAATTGTAATATATAACCTATTTGTTGTAACAGATGAATTTATATTATCTTTTTGTCCTTATAGTGATTTGATTGGCTTAAATTTCTAATTATTTATGTTTTCCACAAAAATTGTTTACTAAATGAAAGAATTAAGTTTCTTTTAGTAAAGTATTGAAAAATCTTTGTGTTAATGGGAACCTCAAAGGCTATGACCGGTAAGCAACAGAATAAAAAGGTGGAAAAAGGAAATGAGCTGTAAAAAACAAAAAAATATATGTGTTCGAGTAAGTCTTCTCTCATCAAAATTCTGGTAGAAAATAAAGCTTTATTTACTCCAAAATCAACCAAATTATGTTTCAGCTTAGTTACAGTGATTAACAATTATTTAGCTGAAAGTGAAATAACTTTAAATTATTTATGCTACTAATGTCCATCAGTTAGACCCAAAATATATGACTTGAAGTTTTGTTAATTCCTAAAAATATACGAACAAATCATCTCAAAAAAGCAAAACAATATCTACCAAATCCATCTGTCTTCTCAAAACAATATCTACCAAAGCCATATGTCTCCTCAAAACAATCCCTACCAAAGTCATCTGCCTCTCTTTTGAATCCTCAAAACCATCTTTACTCACGCTGAAAATAGAGAAGCATCACCTTCTTCGTATATAGCATCAGAGATTAATAAAAAAATAAATTCATAAAACAAAGCTCATAAAAGTTTACTCACTTAAATGCATGTCATCTGATTCGAAGAACATCATAACAATGCCTTGCAGACAGAATATATTGATCATATTATCTGCAAAATCACCATTTTTCATATGAAACAATGTTGATTACTGCTTTCTAAAATTGTTTTGCCTCATAGATCACATATTTATCGAGACATTGAAACCTTGTAATCCCTTCAACTAGGATCCTTACTTTGTAAGATCCATCAACTTCATCAATAGATTTCGGAAACAATAACACAATTGCCTTCTCAACATGAGATGTAAACTCTAGGATCTGCACAAATATTTACTCTAGGCGCTCGTTTTCTATAACTCATGCAATCATTTTTTAGTGCATAGTAGAGTGACTGCGACATCCCTTCTTACGGAGTTAACGTATGTGATCTTCTCATTTTCGTTGTGAAATTATTTAAATGGTAGCATCCTTCTCTTTCAAGATTCTTCATCTCTCTTCAAGGCCAAGTAGATCGTACCCATTTGCAACTTGTCTTTGCAAAGATCAACAAGCGTTTGATCATATTCACGAGTCCACATCTTTTTCTAAAATAAAAATAATTTGTTAGATCAAGAAATTAAGAAGGTAGCAATACTGAGAGAAAAGTAAGAAATTACAAAACCAACACAAAGAATGGTCACAAAGTAAGATACACAAGAATCTTTTTTCATACTTTGGTAATGAGAAAACCAAGAAAATATGTGTAACACTCAAATACGTAATATGAGAAAGAAAACGTACAAATAAGTCAGAAAGGATGAATCTTTTAGATTGTGGACTTTGGATTTGACAACCCCAGAAAAGCGGAGTAATACCCAAATACGAAACCATACTTGAGAGAAAACTCTCGTAAAAGTTGGATCTTTCAGACAGTACATTTTGGATTTGAGAAAACCAAGAAAATCAGAGAGAAGTACCTTAAATAAAAAAGGATGAATGTTTCAGACTGTAGACTTTAGATTTGACAAAACCCAGAAAAACTGAGTAATACCCAAATACAAAACTCTAACAAAAAAACAAAACAATATCTACCAAAGTCATATGTCTCTTCAAAACAATCTCTACCAAACCCATCTGTCTCCCTTTTGAGTTCTCTAAACCATCTTTAACTCACGCCAAAAATCGAGAAGTACCACCGTGTTTAACCATCTTTAACCATTTTCAACTCACGCTGAAAATCGAGAAGCACCACCTTCTCTGTATATAGTATCAAAGATTAATAAAGAGATAAATTCAGAAAACCAAGCTAAAAAAAAGTATACTCACTTGAATGCATGTCTTCTGACTCAAAGAACAACACTAATGAATGCCTTGGTGACTGAATCTATTGATCCTATTATATGAAAATCTCCATTTTTCATGTGAAGCAATGTTGATTACAACTTTCGAATATTGCTTTGCCTCATAGATCACATATTCATTGAGATACTGAAACCTTGTAATCCCTTCAACTAAGATCCTTACTTTGTACGATCCATAAACTTCATCAATATGTTTCAGAAACAGTAACACAACAACCTTCTCAACAGGAGATGTAAGCTTTAGGATCTGCACTAAATCATACAAATATATTAATATTAGGGGAAATTAGCTTAAATAATCCTCAATTTTCAAATTGAGGCCATTTTATACCCAACTCTAAAATAGGCCAATAAATACCCCCACTTTTTAACGACCTAATTAAAAAACCTCAACTTTCGTTGACTGAGCCAAACGACACTCCACTTAAACCTGTTGTTAACTCCACGTTAATCTTTGTTTACCTTCAAAATGATGTCGTTTCCTTAATAAAACAAACCTAAATTAGTGTCCTAAAATGACGTCGTTTCGAAGGCAAAAAAAGACACCCAAAATCTCCAAATCGAAGAACCCTAACTCCATACTTATTCTTCTCCATCGTTTTCTCTTTTCTAAAATCTTCTTCTTCTCCAAATCTTCTTCTTCTCTGATTTTGTTAGAAGGATTCAATGGCAACTAAACCCGAAGGCTCAAGCTCAAGTTCAAAAACGTTATGTCCAACTTAAGCTGAACCTCATGGATTTCCAACAAGATGTATATGCGGTCGTGGTGTGAAGACTTTCACTTCAGGAACACAAGAGAATCTGGATCGCCCTTTCTATTGATGTGAAACTCTAAGAGAGGTAATCGATTTTATCATTATGTCTTGATGTTGCTCTTAATTGAATTTTCTGTTGTTCTTAATTGAATTTGATTGTAGAAACACTTGTTTAAATGGATAGAAGAAGGTATGCTTGAAGAGCTTGAAGGTGCATTACCTAAAATAGCAATTCATGGATTCGAGATTGCCAAGCTCAGTGGGAAAATTGAGATATTGAATGGTGTTATACAAGATTTAATGGAAGAAATGGCTATAACAAAAGCAGAACTTAAGAAGACCAAAATGCTTTATGTTCTTGTTGGTTCCATTTTGGTAGCAGTTGCTGTTGTTCCTTATTTTTGTTATGTAGTATTGCCATTGTCTTGAAACATAAGTTGTGTGAATTGTTATGAAACCTAAGTTATGTTATGTCAATTGTCTTTATCTATTTTGGTAATGAAAAGAGAGATATAAACTTATAAAGAAGAGCATCTTGTCATAAATCTTACACATATTCAAGTCTTAACATCATCATGCAAAGTGCACAAGTCTTAACTTAAACAAAAAAACAAATTCAAGTCTTAAACAAATTCAAATCTTAACATCATCATCCAATGAAAACAGACCACAAGCTAGTCATAACAAAAAACAGATTGGGTAGCACTTCTCCTAACAATTCATACGGGTTCTCTTCATGGAACAACTTGGGTTTCAGCTTCACCTTGACCTTCACCTTGAGCTTCTGATGGTTGTGAAGGTTGAGACATACCATGCACCGATGCGCCCTACAGTTAATCACTTTGTTAGTAACTAAGATAAGAAGTGATGTTAGTAATAAAAATGTTATGAGATAAGAACCAAACCTGGTTGTAGCCTAGCCTTGGCTTTTTTGGTGCTTTTTCAACAGTGGGGTTTGAACAAGTAACCTTGTTGTGACCATTTTGTTGGCAGTTTAAGCAAGTTATTACACGCTTTTCTCGGGACAACTTAGTTTTGTTGGCACCAGAAGATGTTTCATTAACTCCTTTCCTCCTATCATGGTTACTAGGCCTTCCACGGTTACTTAATCTAAAGGGTGGGGGTAATACATGTAACCTATTACATCTAGGCCACAATTTCTGACCTTGAACAAGATTGATGCCACGTGAATAGGTGCCACAAAACATCTTAGTAGTGTAGTACTTAGAGACAACCACTTCATCTAACCTCATTTTCTTAGCCATTATAACACATGCGACATGAATACAAGGAAGGCATGTCATCTGCTACTTGATGCAACCACATATTTTGGCATCATGTCCACAGAATAAGCCACACGATAATAGTCAACTTCATGTAGATTTTCACAAGCTATGTATCGAATGCAATCCTTAGACTTATCCTTAGCGCTTTCAATCTGTATATGAGCCCTCTTAGTGAATTGTTTTTGCATCCGTGAAGCAACAAGTGCCCTTTTGGCATTCTTAACCATGCACTGCCTCCTTATGTCTTCTAACAAGTTTAGAATAGGTTTCTTCCTTGCTTCTCTAATAGTCCTATTGAATGAATCACTTAGGTTGTTAAGATTATCATTGCAGCAGGAACCTAACCTAAAGAAAGCTCTAGACCAAGTTTGTGGATTTGTCTTAAGAAGTGAAGCATATGCACCTGGACAGTAAGACTTCAATGCATCCATGTATTCAGCATAATCACCCATTGTGTAGCTGCGAGCTACCTTCCAAAATAGTCTTTCTAATTCAGGATCTTTACTCTCTCTTCCAATTTGCCAAGAAATGTCTTGAGCACATCCTATGTTCGGCTTCAGGCAGTTCTTTCTTTATAGCATTGATCAAACCCTGTAAACAAGTAGACAAAAATGGAAGTGGTAAGTATAATTTAAACAACAATCCTTAGACAAATGTAACCGCAATAGAGAAATGACACTTACCTTCTGCTTATCAGATATTATAGTTATTATTTCACCTTCTCTCAGTCAAAAATCATCCTTTAAAAGCTTCACAAACCATTTCCAGTTGTCGTTACTCTCAATCTTAACAACTGCCCATGCAATAGGGACAATCCTATTGTCCCCATCCTTTCCAACAGCCGCAAGCATATGCTATTTGATGTCCCATTTCAGAAATGCTCCATCTAATCCTATAATAAGCCTACAAGTCTATCCAAGTCTCCCTCTGTGATGTGAAGCATATGTACATGCGGTCAAACCTTTGCCTATGTTGTGGAGTAGCCCCTGGAATAGTCTCTATCACCATTGTTGAGAATGAATTGGTTCTCATTACCTCAGCTTGATAGTCCCATATACGTGAGAAATGTGATTCATGGCTTGCTTTCCTCTGCCTAGCCAGCTTTGACTTTGCCTTAGCACATTGATCATCAGTTACAATCAGATTGTATGATCTCTTAATCTCCTCAACCATCTCCTGTTTCGTCAGCTTCAGATTATTGTGCAACCTCTCCTCAAATAGCATTGCAATTGAAGACCTCTTCAACATCTTTGAGTAACCTAATCTGATGCATATGTGTTTGTCAATGAAAACCTTTATCTGATGCTTATGCTTTCTCTTCTCATATAAGCAATAGACTCTCCATGGGCACTTTGACTCTGTATTAATGGATTTGTACCAAGCTTGATTTCTCCTGACTTATACATCCTAATATTGTAGCCAGTCTTTAAGGAATACCTCAACAAAGCTACCTTGAAATCTGAAGCAGATTTTTATGTCTTCCCAAGTGCCAGAAGCTCTCCACTCTCAGCATTGTTTGCACATATCTCTCTTTCCTCCTCTGCTTCCTCATCATCATCAGACGACAGTGGATTCGAGATGTTATCTTCATCCCAAATGTCATCACCAGAATCTGCATCACTCACATCAGAGTCATCTTCTCTTGCTACATCTCCGAAGTGAACTCCCATGTTTTCACAGACCTCTTCTTCTACAGTAACTCCATTTCCAATTTGTTCCTCCTCTAAATCATCAGCATCATCCACGATGGTTGGACAGTCATCTCATGATACATTACCAGCTTCAAACTCGTTGTCTCTGCCATCTTGTACCCTTCCATCTCCCACTCTGGTTCCATCATCTTCTAGCATTTCATCTTTGGTTCCACCATCTCCGATCCTTTCATCTTCAACATCAGTTTCATCTTCAACCATTTCATCTTTAACCCTTGCTTCATTTCGTACCAAATCGCCTGCTAGCTCCACAACCATTGACTCATTAGAATTTGATGTCGACACACCACTTGTATGACGCTGCCATGTAGGAAGCTTAACCCTTTGTTCTCTCTGACTTTGTTGGTTATTGTCGCTCTTAAGACTCGCCGGACCCGTCTGGTTCTTCTAATTTTTACAAGTCGTTTGACTCTTCGTTGGCGGATGTTTTCTGTTCTGGTGGCTCGTCGCGTGGCTCGCCTGACTCTTCGATGGTTTATGTTCTGGTGGCTAGCCTGACTCTCTTGAGTCGCGACCTGTCTCTCTTCAAGGGCCGCTTGTCTCTTCTACTGTCGAAGGCTCTGAGGACTCGTCGCTTGACTTGTCGCCTGACTCGTTTTCTATCTCTTCTCATGTCGTAGGCTCCTAGGACACTGGTGGCTCGACTGACTGATAGATTCTCCGCTTCGCTTCGTCATTTAACATGCATAAAAATAAGATTTGGAGAAGAAGAAGAAGATTTGGAGAAGAAGAAGATTAAGAGAAGAGAAGAGAAAACGATGGAGTTAGGGTTCTTTGATTTGGGATTTTAGGTGTCTTTTTTTTTCCTTCGAAACAACATCGTTTTGGAACACTAATTTAGGTTTGTTTTATTAAGGAAACGACGTCGTTTTGAAGGTAAACAGAGGTTAACGTGGAGTTAACAGCAGGTTTAAGTGGAGTGTCGTTTGGCTCAGTCAACGAAAGTTGAGGTTTTTTAATTAGGTCGTTAAAAGGTGGGGTATTTATTGGCTTGTTTTGGAGTTGAGGTATAAAATGGCCTAAATTTGAAAGTTGAGGATTATTTAAACTAATTTCCATTAATATTAGTGGCAGACATTGAGTATGATAATCAAGTTGAAAATTTAACCTCAGATGACGTGATGAAAATCATGTCATCTTCAGCCAAGTTTGATCTACATATTTCGATCATTGCTCCTGTATTTTTTCGGATCTGTTGAATATTTTGGTGCTCGTTTCCTATAACTCATGCAATCATTTTTAGTGCATAGTAGAGTGATTGCGACATCCAATCTTACGTAGCTAATGTTTGTGATCTTATTATTCTCGTTGTGCTATTTTTCAAGCTGTAGCAGCCTTCTCTTGCAAGATTCTTTATCACACTTCAAGGGCAAGCATATCGTACCCATTAGCAACTTGTGTTTGCAAAGATCCACAATCGTTTTATCATCTTCACGAGTCCACATCTTTATCTAAAATAAAAATAACATGTTAAATCAAGAAAATATGAAGATAGCTATACTGAGAGAGAAGTAAGAAATTTCAAAACCAACACAAAGAATCATCACAGAGTAAGATACACCAGAATCTTCATGTATACTTTGGTAATGAGAAAACCCAAAAAATCTGAATAACACCCTAATACGTAATAAGAGAGAGAAAGCTTACAAATAAGTAAAAAGGATGAATCTTTTATGCTGTGTATGCTGGATTTGACAAAACCCAGAAAAGTCGAGTAATACCCAAATACAAAACCCTAACTTGAGAGAAAACTCTCGTAAAAGTTGAATCTTTCAGACTGCAGATTTTGGATTTGAGAAAACCAAAATATCAGAGAGAAGTATCCTAAGTAAAAAATGATGAATTTTTCAGATTGTGGACTTTGAATTTGACAAAACCCAGAAAAGTCGGGTAATACCCAAATACAAAACCTTAACAAGAAAATCAAAACAAAATCTACCAAAGCCATCTGTCTCCTCAAAAAAATATATGCCAAAGCAATCTGTCTCCCTTTTGAGTCCTCAAAGCCATTACTAATTCACGCCAAAAATCGAGAAGCACTACCTTCTTTAACAATCTTTAACCAACTTTAACTCACCCCGAAAATCAAGATGCACTGCCTTCTCTGTATATAGCATTAAGGATTAATAAAGAGATAAATTCAGAAAATCGAGCTCATAAATAGTTTACTCACTTGAAGAGCAACACTATCAAATGCCTTGAGTTAGAGGTGGGTTTAGCACCCCTCCTAACATACCACACTCATTCTGAAAGGCCTTAAGCTAGAAGCCCGAAAATGAATCTAGGGCTCCGACGCCCCGACTACGATGTTGCGGCCCATTAACGAACAAAGCCCATCGAAGCTCGCGCGTGGTTGTACGATTTCTGCATTTAATGTGGTACGGAGGCACCGCAGAATCCCGATGAACCACGCGGACCGAAGGTACAAACAAATGAGATCATCGCCTGACAGTCGTCGATAAAAGCCCGAAGACCCACCGAAAAGCCTCGAGAAAGAGATGGACAACTTGACACCTGACAATACGGATACACGGACCGGGCTGCAGCGCGAATCCCGCCGATCCAGATCATGCCGAGGCCCATCCCGTGACTTGAGAGGGATATTTTCAAAAGTCTTCCCTCCTATAAATAGGAAACCTCATTCAAGAGGAAAGGGGATTCGATCCTTGTTTAATTTCACGAGAGAGAGATTGTTCTAGAGAGAGAAAAGTACTTTGTAAACAGTTTCATAACATTTCAATTTAAGAGTTTCACGCATCGTCAAACACACGCTTTACTTTACGAAGTCTCCGACCCGCGAACAGTCAACATTCCATTAATCGAAGTCACGTCGCCTCTACTCCTCGAACACCTTGGTAGAATCTTTCAGACCGTAGACTTAGGATTTGAGAAACCAATAAAATTAGAGAGAAGTACCGTAAGTAAAAAAAGATGAATCTTTAAGATTGTGGACTTTGGATTTGACAAAACCAGAAAAAACCAATCAATACCCAAATACAAAAACCTAAGAAAAAGCAAAACAATATCTATCAAAGCTATTTGTCTCCTGAAAACAATCTTTACCAAAACCATATGTCTTCCGTTTGATTCCTCAAAACCATCTTTAACTCATGCCAAAAATAGAGAAGCACCACATTCTTTAACCATCTTTAACTCACGTGGAAAATCGAGAAGCACCACCTTCGTTGTATATAGCATCAAGGATTAATAAAGAGATAAATTTAGAAAATTGAGCTCATAAAAAGTTTACTCACTTCAATGCATGTCTTGTGAGTTAAAAACAACACTAACGAATACCTTGGTGACATAATCTATTGATCCTATTATATGAAAATATTCATTTTTTCATGTTAAACAATACTCATTACTGCTTTCAAAAATTGCTTTGCCTCATAGACCATATATTCATCGAGACATTGAAACTTTGTAAGCCCTTCAACTAGGATCCTTACTTTGTAAGATCCATCAACTTCATCAAAAGATTTTGAAAACAGTAACACAACAACCTTCTCAACATGAGATGTAAGCTCTAGGATCTGCACAAAATCATACAAATATATTAATAGTAGTGTGCAGATATTGGGCATGATAATTGAATTGAAAATATAACCTTTGATGCAGAGATGACAACCACATCATCTTCAGCCATGTTTGATCTACATATTGTGATGATTGCTCATGTATTATTTCGTATCTTTTGAATATTATGGCGCTCGTTTCCTATAACTCATGCAATCATTTTAAAGTGCATAGTTGAGTGATTGCGACATCCCTTCTTACGGAGTTAACAGATGTGATATTCTCATTCTCGTTGTGAAAATCTTCAAGTTGTAGCAGCCTTCTTTTGCAAGATTCTTCATCTGTTTTCAAGGCCAAGCAGATCATACCATTTGCAACTTGTCCGAGTAAAGATCCGCAAGCGTTTGATTATCTTCGCGAGTTAACATTTTTATCTAAAATAAAAATAATCTGTTAGATCAAGAAAATATGAGGGTAGCAATACTTGAGAGAGAAGTAAGAAATTACAAAACCAACACAAAGAATGGTCACAAAGTAAGATACACTAGAATCTTCTTGTATACTTTGTCAATGAAAAATCCTAGAAAATCTGAGTAACACCCTAATACGTAATCTGAAAGAGAAAACATACACATCAATGAGAACGGATGAACCTTTCAAATTGTGGTCTTTGAATTTGACAAAACCAAGAAAAGGCGAGTTATATCCAAATATGAAACCCTAACTTTAGAGAAAACTCTCGTAAATTTGAATCTTTCATATTGTAGACTTTGAATTTGAGAAAACCAAATAAATCATAGAGAAGTACCCTAAGTGAAAAAGGATGAATCTTTCAGATTGTGGACTTTGGATTTGACAAAACCCAGAAAAGCCGAGTAATACCCAAATTCGAAACTCTAATTTGAGAGATAACTATCGTAAAAGTTGAATCTTTCATACTTTAGATTTTGGATTTGAAAAAACCAAGAAAATTATAGAGAAGTACCGTAAGTAAAAGGGATGAATCTTTGCAATATTTTAATGAAACAAAACAAATTTTTAAAAGGAATGAGTAGATGAATCAATATAGCTTCTCAATTAATTAATTATGTTATATTATATTATATTATATTATATATATATATATATATATATATATATAGACAAAAAACACTAGCAAAGATGTGCGTAATATAATTACTGTTGAGGAAAAATCACAATTTTCCTTTGTAATTAATATTGTACCACACTTGAAAANACTAAGGGTCCGAATGGTGATAACGATTTTGAGAGTATGGGGAAAACGGATTTAAATTGCGGTGCGGTTCAACTGCGGTATATGCGGAATGTGGGACAAGTGCGGGTAGTGCAAAAAGCGATACGAGATAATGTTTAATTGGCGAAAACATTTACAATGCGGAATATTTGATTGGTAAAAGAGAATAAAATAAATAATATAGAATAATATATATATATATAAGTGTATTAAATAATAAATTTAAATTAAACATTTTTTTTAGTATTTCCATTGTTCAAAAATTATTATTTTAAATATCTAACGAAATTAATTTATTAATATATCTTTTGAATTTAATAATTTAAAAACCATATATATTATCCCTATATATTATATGTATATTTACGTATGTGCATATATATATATATATATATATATATATATATATAAAAACCTTTTGCTAAAATCCAAATACTGTAGTATTTAATTAAATATTATAATGAATGGCTATGTGTAAAAAAAGAAAAATTTTATTGGTAGTATAATTATATTTACTAAACTTAAGTAGAGATATTATAATTTTTCTTACATGAAATTGTCGTATTACTTTAGATGCCTTTTAAATAAAAAAGATAATAGTAAAAAATGTCAAAGCCAAAAAGTTGTGCGGATTTTTAGTACCCGCTGATCAGTTGGAGAGTGTTGTTTTATTAAATTTTTATGTCATATTTTCAGTATTGAAATACGCGTGCAAATTTTTTAATTGGTGAATGGTTTACGGATTTTGATAAACTCTTCAAATAACGCACCGCTTTGTGGTCTCCAATCACGATCTAAGTAAAACTGCACCGCTGTAGTTTTATGTTATTAAATGGCAACATAGTTGTACGTCCACTGATAAAGTGTAAAAATCTCCCCGTACGTTGTTCTCATTCAAGACTTTATATTGTGGTGCAGTTCAACTTGGGTATGTGCGAAATGCGAGACAAGTGTAGTTTGTGCAAAAAAGTGGTGCGTAATAATGTTTGATTGGTAAAATAATATTTATGGTGCACAATATCTATAAAAAGTAGTTTATAAATTAAATTGTTGTACTTTTTTTTATAAGTTTAAAGTAATTAACATATTTCAAATCTAAAAAACGGATTCTTTTTTTAAACCCTTGAAAAAAAGTAATTAACATATTTAATAAATTAAAAATTGTATAAAATTTACCACGTATAATAAATTTTAAATTTTCTGAAAAATTATAAATATGAAAATTTTTAATTATTGTTATATTAAATAAATTTTTTAACTAAATAAATAAGTAAAATACAAATTAGAGATGGGCATTCTGATAATGAGTTTGATTCAAGTAAGTTATTTTTATATTCATGATTCGAATATTTGATTTTAAGAACCATTCAACTAATTTGATAACCCGATTTTAGTTAAACTAATTTTTCATTCATTTATATCTTAATTTGTTTAGAAAAATATTTTTCTTATGAAATTAATATGTACATCTTAGTTTCAAATATTTGAGCTATTTGTATAAATGTATACTTTATCTGTTTTCTGATAAAATATGTAAGTTGTTTATGTACATATATTATATGTATATTTATTTAGTTAAATATAAATATATAATACCGATCACAAAAGTAGTTGCACTGTACTGTTGATAGAGCATTGAACATTTTACTAACAAAATAAAAAACACATTTACAATTTCCTGGTTTTCTAATTTTTTTTTAATTTTATAACACAATAACGTACCACACTTGTATTTTAAAGTTGATTGGTAAGAATTAAGGAGACCCACCAATACAACTTAAAAAATGCACCGCAAATAACCTCTCATTCATTACCTTAGAGTTTCCACAAATATGTAGTTGGATTTATAAATCAAACTTTTATTTCATTTAAAAATGAGAAAAAATTGTAATACTATTTTCTTTTATTCTAGGAAAAATAAATTACAATTTTCTTTTATTCTCGAAAAAATGGTAATACCATTTTCTTTTGTTCTCGGAAAAATTGTAATACCATTTTCTTTTAAACGAATATAATGTTTATTGATAGGTAAAAAGACTTTCTGGGTGTACAATAGGGCTGGGCACTAATACCCGTTACCCGTCTTCGATCCGCAATCCGTCTCATACCCGACTCGAAAAAGGGTACCCGCGGCTTTCGGAACGGGTAAAGGGTATCATACTTTTATTATCCGTGGGTAAGGGTCGGGTATCGGCTATCATTTATTTTTTTAACTACCCGTCTTCGTACCTGACCCGTTAATACCCGTTTTTTAAATATTTATATATTATATAATTGTTTACCATAATAATTATGTATAATCATATATAAAATATTACTTTAGAAGAAACAATAATATTTATTATATATAAGACTTGAATTATATTTTTAATATATGTAATATTTAAATATAACTTTGTAATTTAGAAAATTTCTAATTTTTTGTTAGGATAATTTTGTATTTGGTTGAATATTTAAGAAAAATATGATTATATAAGTATTTAAATGTAAAAATATGAAACAAAATATAATATTTGAATTTTAAAGGGTTTTTCGTTCTTTCGTATACATTTTTTCTGGGTAACAAGTCGGGTATTCATATTTTTAGAGGGTACCCTTTTTTGCGGGTCGGGTAAGGGTACTAAAAATCTATTACCCGTAAGGGTCGGCTCGGGTAGCGGATACACCAAAAATCAAGAGTACCCGATCCGTGTCCATCCTAGTGTACATATACGAAAGGACTTTTCGGTTTGACGTACGAGACTAAAGTCAGGATAGTTATTGTGTTGAAAATTGAATTTTCTGATGTCTACTAATTTAAGATTAGGTAGACAAAATATTCATTAAATTGGTTTCAATCTGTTATCCGATTCAAAAAAATCTGAATATCTTTAGTCAACATATGTTTAAAGCATTACTATCAACCAATTAAATTCAAGCATTATTGCACATACAAAGGCAAATCATTGCTGGAGATATGAAGATACTGTTTCAAGCCTTATAGGCTACAACAAGCAAAAAGCTTTAGCTATAACCTACATTGACATCCACTTCTTATAATATTATTGCACACTTTAGACCAATGTATCTTGCTCGAAGGAAAATAGTTATGCCGCTTGGTTATACTAAAGAGAAAAGTATCATCACTTTGCAGTTATTTTTACAAATATTATTTTCCAATAAATGTACCAATTCCTTTATAGTCAATTAGAGTTTAATTCGTGTTGTGCGCATGTATATTTTTTTTTTTATTATACACTTCTGAGCTGAATCTAAAATGAATCCGAAATAAATATATGAAGGGGTTTTGTTTCACAGTATTCCTGGTATCAAATATTACCTGAACTGAATCTGAACCCAAACAACTATCTAAAAATCTAGAAAATATCAAAAAATCTCGGAAATTTAAAATCTAAATCCGAATCTGAAATTCGAAATAACCAAAAATCCAAATATCCCAAACCCAAACACTAACCCAAAATCTGAAAATTCCAAAAATTTAAGAAAAGAAACCAGAGAAAATATGGAAATACCTTACCTAAAGCCGAAGATATCCAAACCTGAACTCATAATATTTTCATGTATACCCGGATTTTATTTAAATTACGAATCCTGACACGGACCGACCCGAAAATATTCAAACGAGGCTAAACTTTAGATATTTAAAAATCCGAACACGAATGGACATGATCTAAAACCCGACCGAAATGCTCACCTCTGCCAATAAAATATCTTATATATTATTTGCCAAGTGAATTTGCGCCGGATTAAAGTTAGTGTCATTTATTACAAGTGTACCTTTAATGAATCAACTTGATTAATAACATAATTAGCCTTGATGAATTTATTTTAGAAAATAAAAGGAAATTCTTACTAAAATTTATTTAATTAAATATAAAGATAACAACAGATTTTCAGAAAGGAAATATTTTAAATTAATAGAAACTAATTATAGTAAAAAAGGAAACAAAATGCCTTCAAATTAATAGAAACTATTTTGATTTCTTAATAAATTAATTTATTTAAAAAACTAAGGTTATCCTTAATAAATAAATAAACATATATATATATATACACACACACACGCCATGCGTGGACTTAAAATGTTCTAATGGTAAATTAGAAAATGCTTTGAATATATATATATATATATATATATATAAGACTAGATTGTTTTATTTTTGATTTATAGTGTCGAGTTTTTATTAAAAGATGCACATTTTTAATTTATTTATGTGTTTATGTTCTCATTCTATTGAAGATAAAACTTAGTTTTATAATGTTAAACATTTCAATAGTCTCATGAATAATAGTTTCACGTTGAAGCATAATAGTTTCACAATGTTAGAATCTTGTAATCCGAAAGGTCAGATGAAGTGAAGAGAGAGAGAAAGAGAAAGAGAGATGAAAAGAAAAATAGCATTTTCGAAGTTTCTGTATACTAAAATAAATCTTATTATAATTTAAAAGGGTGAATCTGGTTTAAAAATATTTAAATTTTAGGAAATGATAAAAAAAAATATTAGATGTGTTTTTCAAAAAAAATATTCCTTTTATGTGAAAACTTTAGGATAAAAGTTGTTATTTAGTTTTTTTTTGTTTTGAAAATTTATAACTAATATATAGTTTTTAGGTTATTAATTGTAATTTTGCAATTAAAAATAGACTATATCAAATAGTAGCCTAAGAACGACTCGAGGAACTTTTCTCCTTTGCTTTAGTATCTTTCCCTGAGTATACTTTGACTTTTTACTAACATAAGATCTATCTTGAAAAGTCGGATGAGCTCGATAAACAATAAGAAATCAAACACAAGAACACACAACAATTTAACGAGGTTCGGCCTTGTGCCTACGTCCTCAAACTCGGTCACACCGAGACACACTTTATTAGAAATCGTATCAAGAAGCTTACAACACTCTTGATTAGTTTTACACAACCCTAAAACTTTCTCCTAGTTTGTCACCTGCGATTTCTACCCACCCAAGATAGAGATGATACACGATGTTTCTACGCTATCTCTCTTCTCACCAAAACAGAGTATCACAAACTCTCTCAAAGAAAAACTCTATCTCAGCTTTTTCTGTATTGTTTCGGCTAACCCTAAAAGCATCCTCTTTCACCCTTTATATTTAGGGTTTAGAAAATGTTTTAATTTAACCAACATATCTCTGGAAACACCTAATTTTCGGATATTCCTTTTATTTCACGTTTTTCCTTTTTTCAGTTTTTGCCACATCAGCAGCTCCAGTTGGTGAAACAACAATGACTTGTTCCAACAGCTCCTGCAACACCTGCAACTCACGCTTATCTTCTTCAACAACTTGTGAATTGCATGGATATAACTCCCTTTTATATCTCTTTGATGATTTCAGGTTTAATTAAATTTCTTTTAAGAGTAGACATGATCTTTGCAAATGTAGTAGAAGAAGCAATCACACATTCTCTAAGCTATGAGAAAATTGTTTTTAATTCTTTTTGGGAGTAATAGCACATCATAAAAGTGGTTTTTTTCATTTCATATAACTAAGAAGTTTCCTATTCCTATTTTGCCAATAGATCATTATTGCATATAACAAACCAATTTACTTTTTGTTGTTTTCTCATACTATTTAATTAATATCATTTCTTAGTTTTCATTTTTGTAAAGACGTGTAGATTATGTCCCTATAACAAAACTTTTTGTTTTTATAATCTAGCTAATTCCTTTTTGTCTTTTATTCTTAAAAGTTATTTTACAAATAAGAATTCATTAAAAATTAGGTAATTTAATTAAAAAAAAGTAATTTCTTCATTGGAAGTTTAAACCAAAAGTTATTTAGGTAATCTTACAATTTTTAACTTTAATTTAAATGAAAATCATTAAAGGCAATATTATATTTAACCCCTCTAATTTTTAATGTATGTCAATTGAATCATTAAGGTTAATCTTGTATTTAGCCGCTCCAACTTTGAATCTCAGACCGTATTCACTTCGAAAATAATATGTAAGATTATTTTTAAATATATATAAGATAAATTTATCTTAAAATAAAGTAAACTAAAAAGATAGATTAACTTTACTCAATAAAACTAATCATGCATTTTATAAAATTTATTTATATTTAAGTAACTTTTAAAATATTATAGATTCTGGTTAACTTAAAAATCATATGAATTATTAATATGTTATATCTTCTATCTTTCAATAACTATACATAACATAGATTTATTAAATTATGGATTGACATTTGTAATCATAAATAAAGCAATGTATAATCAGGTATTATGATTTTTGACGGGGTCGAATGTTAAAATTTGCAAAATATTTTAATCTTATGTCAAATATGTTAAACGGAGTAATTTAGAAGTTAAGATTATATTTTCAATGGGATCGAATATTAAAATCAAAATTAGACACTCCAAATGGAGTTTAGATTACCCTATTTTAAAATTCATATAAAAGAGTGTATTGAATAAAATTCAAAAAATTTAAGATATTACATAAACATTTATATCTATTACATAAACATTTATATCTATTTAGAAGTTAAGATTATATTTTCAATGGGATCGAATATTAAAATCAAAATTAGACACTCCAAATGGAGTTTAGATTACCCTATTTTCAAATTCATATAAAAGAGTGTATTGAATAAAATTTAAAAAATTTAAGATATTACATAAACATTTATATCTATTTTGCCTGGTAAATTTTAAATTTGATAAAATCTAATTAAATTACAAATGATCATATCCAAAAATATTTACAAAATTTAATGCCCGCATATAATGCGGGCTAACTAACTAGTATACAAATAAGTTAAAAGATACTCGTGTTGTCGCGCGGATCAATATTATTTCTTTAATTGTTTATATGCTAACACGTTAACTATATAAATATTGATACATGTATAATGTATTACTAGGTGTTGGTTTGTGCCGTACACGGAAAAGATTTGATTTCGAAAACTCAAATTACATATTTGTGAAGTTTTGTTTCTATGACCCATTATATGATTTTTTTGTAAAGAACAAACATATTTTTCTTTGTCCACGATACTTTTTAAATGAGGATGTCATATAAAAAAAAGTTTTTTAATTATGATGTTCACGTAAAAATTTCAGAAGTTTAAATTTACAATAGCATATGTTTTTTTTTGGTTAGAAAATAGTATATGTTTTAAATTTACTTAAATGATCATTACATGTTATACATATTCATTATAAGTAATCATGTGTTGGTTATAAGTAATCATGTGTTGGTTCGTGCTTTCCATGAGTATGATTAGTTTTCATAAATTTTATCTAATCTTTTTTTTCCCTTCATTGGTTGTCTTTATGTTCCAATATTTTTTACTCTATGTACATATGGTTTAGAAAGAGAAATAGGGATTTTATGTTAAAGAACAATGGTTGACTATTATTTTTTTTTGGTCAAAATGTACAAGTTATTAGGCTTTGGTGTAAACTAATCAAAATTATAATCCATGTCAATAGATTCGTTGTAGTTTTATGTCTAGCGAAGAAGAATATCTTGCATTCTTCTATGATGTCTTCTATGCTCTCTTCTTTTTGTATTGTTAAAACTTGCAAATGTTAACATGATTTCCCGTAAATCGTTCCAAAAGTTGTCTGATTATGATCTTAGCCTTAAATTTACAATGCTTTTGATCATAATCTCATTTTCTTGAAAAAATTCTATGTTCTAATATTTAAAGACGCAATGACATATCTTTTGATACAAGAAACAAAAATCATATATGTTATCTATAGCGCTGGTTCGACTTGGCCTTCAGTTCTTCATATTGGTTTGGATCAGTTTGGATCGGTTCTTGGGCAATCCGATTTCTAAATTTTGTGACCCATTTAGAAATCAAAGAAATTTTGGTTCGGTTCGCTATGTTCTTATTCAGTTCAGATCGGTTCTGATTACTTAAATTGAAACCGAAAAATAATCAAAAATAAATTCATTTCCAAATCAGATTCATATAATTTCATGTATTTTAAGAAACTTTCAATTATTTATGGATATTTCACGTTTGTTCGAGTTTTTCGAGTATATTTGGCTATTTTCTGGTATTTTTTTGTATTGGGGGTATATATGGTTATTTGGTGCTCTTTAGTTAATTAACATTGGTGAGAGTGGAAGGTTTGGTTCTCGAACGTCCGAAAATAAAATCTCGAATTGCACACACTTAGGTGGTATTATGGGTTTTGTCTATCTTCTAAATCTGCCGACAGTGTAGTAATATACTATTGGAATATGTTCTTGATCATAATTTCGTGTGGTGTAATTATCCTTATTGGACCAAATAAAATGTATAGTGTATTATATCGTTTTAAACATAGAATATGTTGTATTATAAGTATTATCATACGTTTTCATTATTTTCTAATTTACTCTATATTTTCTACTCATTTTTCTTTCCTTTATTTTCCCAGCTTATTAATCAACAAAATTCTATAAAAAAACTCTTATTAATAATAGATAATTTTTTTAATGATTTTGTGATATATGTAAGAAAAATTTAAGTAACATATATAAGGAGAAAATATAATGACAAATTAAAACAAAAAATAAGGAGAAAATCAATCTAGAGATTTTTCATTGCTCGAATGTTAGATTATTTTAAAACATAATTACAAAATTTTGAGTAGGACTAAAATCGTCAAGAAAAGTTAGGAAAGGGACATGAAACAACCTGGTGACGCTACATCACAATAGACGATCGAGATTGTCCAACGTACGTATTTAAAGTTTTTTATTTATCTGGAAGCCGAGAAGCGCCCTTGCGATGTCATGTCACCAACTTTCTCCGTATGATTGGCACATAAGATTTTTACTTCGCATTTAATATATATATATATATATATACATTATAACATTTATAATGTATTGTTAATAAATAATAATGAATATTATAATTATTTATATTGAGTTGTGAATATGTCCAAATTTAAATGATAATCTTTTTATGCAGATAAAATGTAATACTCTAAATTAATAGAGTAGATACATCTAACTAATTAAAAATTTTTAATGGAGGCCAAAGAGAGTAGCTACCTTAGCATTTTGTAAAGTTCAGAGATTTCGCCACGTCAACAAAATAATACGCACAAATTTCTACTATTACATTCATCGAATATAAGAACTAGCCACGTGAAAAGTTCCAATTTCGTCGACTAAAATTCAATTGCCCAAATCACGTTTAATTAAAAGCACAATTTCAGTTTCGTCGATTAAAATTCTATTGCCCAAAACACCTCTAATTAAAAGCACAATTTCTTTTCCAGAATCTGCATATCTTTTCCACTTTTACATTCATTGAAAAGCCCCAAACCGAGGCGATTACAACTTCTTGGGATCGTCTTCCTCGGACTCTGAGAGACCAAGAACCAAATTCACCAAGGTTATGCTCTTCCCTGCACCGACAGGACCGATAGTCAAGGTAATTTCTATTCCTCCCCACGTCAACATGTTCCAGTGTTCGATTTGGGATCTAAAAAATATTTTGGAAGTGATTGATTTTTTTACTGTAATTCCTTAGATCGAATACATGAACAGTACCTCATCTTTCAGATCTCTTCTAATACTATGGATTTAGCTTGCGTTTCAGCTTCCTGACATGAGTTATAGGATCCAGAATCCGGTGAGAAGAAGTTGTACGTTCTAACTCTTGATGTTTTGTTTCGTGTTGCCTTCTTGATTAATTAATTACTAAATATGGTGTATTGTGTTCGAATCTGCCAATCTTTAGCACACAGACACATGAAAAAGAAAAAAGGAGATGAAATGCATAAATAAAGTTGCATAAATAACTTAGTCTGTGTAAATATATCAGATTTTGACCCATTCCCATTCTTGCATCGAAAACTTTGATGTGATTCATGAGCTAATGTTTCATTTTACTGTACTCCCTTACATGTCGATTCTTTTTCATACAGGAGTTCCCACAAAAAGTATGTCATCAAGTATTCTTCAAAGTTATTTATTACTATTCAGTCTTCAGAGACTATGTTTACTCTTTTCAGAAATTCAAAGAACTAATCTTCATGTGATTAATTGAATTCGCAACTATTTAAATATTTGGCTACTATGCCTGTACAATTTTGACTGTGCCATAAATTATTTGGCGGAAGGGAGAGCAAATCATATTCCGGTCAAAAGCCTTTCATGTTTTCTTCCTCTGTCATTTTTATATTAAGAGACTCTTACGTTTAAAGCTAAACTATAGGAATATGATTCATTCATATTTACTTATTTTTAGATAACGATTTCTTTAGCTTCCTATTTACTTTGGTTTGCCTTTATGCATTAGGATTAGAAGTGTCTTGAATCAGTATATATACTATTGCTTTGGTGATCGAATATGACAATGCATTCTTCTGAATTATCAAAGTTTTTACAGGGTATCAACAAAATCTTAGAGGCCTTACTTCTTTGAAATCTTCAAACCTTTGTTCATTCATTATTTTTCCTGAGATCGATTCTTCCCACTCATTCTTAAAAAGCTTAATTTGTATTTTAATTTCAACTTTCTCTGGTTGACAAAATATGTCATTGGAAGAACGCTAAAGAACTTGGT
>OVAN01000702.1:1036-52175 GCA_900406275.1 Anastatica hierochuntica | reverse complement strand
CGATGCGATCTTGGACGTTGATTTCGAGATGACCATTTTTGATACCAACAGGTAGCACGTAGAGTTTCAAATCAAATAGCGGGTTAAAGTTAAAAGATGTCTTTTAAGAGATGCAATAAATCGAAATCAAGAAAGCAAGCAAGTAACAGCGGGGTTGTAAATCAATCATAGAAGAGTTGGACATTAGGTATTCACAGGGAAACATTTCATTGTTGATTCGAATTATTGACTAGGAAACAAGTTTTAAACCGTCTTGAACTCAAATAAAATTGTAGAATTGATCTACTTCTGTAGTATCAATTCCCTATGTATTAGAGACCTCGAGACTAACTTCCGTTGACTCTCGGGTTCTAATCATGCATTCTAAACAAGTTTGATAGGTTCACAATTCAGTTAAACATCAACCTCTATTGGCTTAAGATGAATTGTTCATTGGGATTCTTTCAGGCATTTAATCAAACACTTTCCAGGCGTTAAACAACCTAAGATCAGAAACTAAGTGATCAAGTTAATTTCATGCATTAGGAATAATCCTAGATGAAGATCCAATTGTTAAAATCCCTAATCATACAATTCTATGTCAACAATTCATGAATCCCTATGTGAAAACCCTAAACCCAACGAATAAACTACTCACCCATGATCAGAGAAACAACACAAATTAAATTAGAGAGTGATAGCTCAGGTTTTCGCCCGAGATAACACTGCAAGCGCACCGAAGTACGTTGGAGTGGTTCAAGATCGAATCCACAGAGACCAAAGGTAGCACGTAGAAAGTAAGATCAAACAGCGGGCTAAAGCTAAAAAGATGTCTTTTAAGATGAGGCAAATATCGAAATTATGAAAGCAAAGAAAGCAAGCAGGAACGACGGGGTGTAAATCAATCAAAGAAGTGTTGGGCATAAGATATTCTCAGGGAAACAATTCATTGTTGATTCAAGTTTTAAACCGTCTTGAACTCAAACACTTATGTAGAACTGATCTACTTCCGTAGTATCAGCTCCCTATTTATTAGAAATCATGAGACTAACTTCTGTTGACCCTCGATTTCTAGTCATGCATTACTAACAGGTTTGATATGTTCACTATTCATTTAAACATCAATTTCCATTGGTTTAAGAAGAATTGCTCATCTAAGATTCTTTCAAGCATTTAAACAAGCACTTTCCAGGCGTTAAATAACCTAAGATCAGAAACTAAGTGATCAATTTAATTTCATGCATTACGAACAATCATAGATGAAGATCCAATAGATTGAATCCCTAATCATGAAAATTCTACATCAACAATTCATGAATCCCTATGTGAGAACCCTAAATCCAACGACCAGACTACTCACTCATGATAATTGCAAAAACAAAGATCAAATCAAAGAGTGACATGATCGTATTTAACAAAAATAAGAGTAAAAGGGTTCCAAAAGCTTCTCAGATCGAAGTACAAAGATGCTTCTTCTCCCTAGGTTGCCCCTCTCAAAATTTCTGTAAAAGTGCATAATGAAATAGGAAACACGAGTCTAGGTTCTAGTAATGAGATCCGGTTCAAGATAAGTTCAGTCTGGTTCTTCGTAAAAATCGGTTCGAAAATCGGGATATGGATCGACCGATCCAGAGACAGGGATCGATCGATCCCTGTCCATATTTCTGGATATTTTCCAGCCTTCAAGAAAACTTCCTTCGAAGCTTGAAATGCATCCAAAATGCATTTTTTCGTNGGTTCCAAAAGCTTCTCAGATCGAAGTACAAAGATGCTTCTTCTCCCTAGGTTGCCCCTCTCAAAATTTCTGTAAAAGTGCATAATGAAATAGGAAACACGAGTCTAGGTTCTAGTAATGAGATCCGGTTCAAGATAAGTTCAGTCTGGTTCTTCGTAAAAATCGGTTCGAAAATCGGGATATGGATCGACCGATCCAGAGACAGGGATCGATCGATCCCTGTCCATATTTCTGGATATTTTCCAGCCTTCAAGAAAACTTCCTTCGAAGCTTGAAATGCATCCAAAATGCATTTTTTCGTACATCCAAGCTCGATTCCTGTAAAAACAACAAAGAACGCAAATCCGCGCCAAAAAGATCTGAATACATACTAAAAACAATAAATCTCGTGTAAAATCCGTGATAAATACTACTAAAATACTGACACATCAATTCCCCCAGACTAGAATCTTTGCTTGTCCTCAAGTAAAGAAAACAAAGACTAAGACTACCAGAAAAGAAACTCAAAAACCAAATGGATTGCATGCTATTTGAAAACCTTACTCTGCGCTACTTTCGCCAACCATATAAACTTAGAACAGTTAGATCATTCTCTCCAAGAATCGCTGCTTAACCTCCCAAGCCCATCCATACTCTAAAATCTGAACCTATAAACTCAGCTTCCATGTTAATAACTCTCTACATTCATTTAATATGGGCGTGAAACTTTCACCGAAGAAATCATAACCAGGAAATCAGGCTAGGTATTCAAGGCTTTTAGTGGTGAGGCTTAGAGTGTTTCGGGTATCAAAAGTTGCGTCAAGATGCAAGACATTATGCAAAATCGTATGAGAGAAAGAGTATATTGATATCCATGTCCCTTAACTACCCAAGTACAAACTACTAATCAAAAAGTAAACCAAACATGTGCATTCTTAAGGGTGAATCCAATCAACAAAATAATATGCAAATGCTAATTTATAAACCAGATATGAAGAAATTAAAAACAATTTTCATTTTTTTTTCAGAACGAAAATCTGGTTAAAATTAGCATATCGATGATGTTTTTTTAACTCTAAAACATCCATACAACATGAAGAAATGCAACATAATCATCTAAACCACCCAAACACCGAAAACTGAGAAATCAGACACTCAGGACCATGTCTAAACAACCAAAAATGTACAATCCTACCTAAGCAATTAGAAGGATCATGTCTACCCTATTTTCTCCATTGTTTTTACACATGTGTGCACATAAGATGAAAAAGAAATGCATGGAGAATCAAGGAGATAAGGTATGGGTGTGGTGCCAGACTAAAGATGAGTTTTGTCACTCAGGGATACTGAAAAGGATGGTAGAAAAAGAAATGGGGATGTAATCCTGAATGATGTGTTTTATTCCTGATTTTAAGTTCCTGGATCAAAACAATTAAGTTCATTAGTAAGCCAAATAGAATAGATTTAATAACACTTCAGACAAAAGTGTGAGTTCCAGAGATTTCTGGTGGGGAGTTTGGTCATGAGTTATTTTGGATTGACTGCGCTAAAAGTCCAAATAAAATGATTAAAGAGAAAGTAGATGAAGTGCAATGCGCAGAGATAATAGTCTAAAATCATCATAAAGCATAAACAGTCCATAACTAACTCAGTAAAAACATCAAAATTACTCAAACAATACCAAAAGGAAAAGAAAAATATAAGTAGGCTCCCCCAGACTTATTTCACACCGTCTCGGTGGGAAAAAAATCAAAGGAAGGGGTAAGTAGCAAATAAAAACAAAAATCCAAATAAAAAGAAAAAGAAAAATAGAAATGAAAAGATAAAGGAAAGAGAACTACTTAGTTGCTCTAGAAGTGCTAGGCCTCTGACTTGAAGTGGCCCTAGGCGCCTGCCTGAATCTCCTGAAATAGAGTCTACTCTCCTCTTGGAGCACTCCTTGCTCCGTCTAGCCTCCTCTCGCGCAAGAACCGTGCGAGTCTCCTGAGTCTCATCAGACTCCTCACTCTCAGTCTCCTCGTCATCATTATCTGCAACAGCTGTAGGAACAGGTGGCGCTCTGCCCCTAATAACGTCCTCATGAACAGACCTGCTAAGAGAACAAGAAAGTAACCTCCCTATCCTGGACATTCCTCTGGCGAAACGCAACATAAGAGAACTCGTCCTCTGATGACTCTAAACGGTCCAAGCTCTAAACTCAGTAGTAGCAGAAGGAGGCGTTGGTGGGTCAAGCTTGTAGGTGCTGAAATCCTTCGGAAACAGCTCCGCAATCTCAGGATCAATGGGTGCAGCAGGTTCAGGCATATGAGCCTCATAGTCAGCATCATATGCAACATGGTCCTCAGCAGGACCTGAAGAACCCTATCTCAAAGAAGGAGGCAATGACAAAGACGCTCCGCAGGAGGAAGAAACTCAACTCCTCATGAATTAGCTAAAGATGTTAGGTTCGGGCATGGCAGTTCGATGTGTAGAGACCTCTGCTAGCGATCCTGAAAGTTATACATGAAGGGCCTCGAGCTGGCTAGACAATTCTTCCAGGTGAAGCTTGAATGCCGGAATAAGAGATATGCTTCCACTCAAGGAAAGCATAAAGAGGTCGTCGGACACGATGTGTCCCCACCTGCTTGGGGAGCTTGAGCTCCACTCTCCGATGACCAGTAAAATCAAACCTGACAAACTGAAGAAGTCGAGTGATAAGAGCACCCGCAGCAAAAGACTTCCTGAGAAGAAGCCACAACCTTGAAGAAGGCGAATTTGTCTGCGACCACTGTAGCCATGTTCAGACCCATAGCCACCACAGAACGGATCTGAGATGCCAAATCCCATGTATGTCCAACGCCTAGAAAAAGAAGACCCAACTCCTCGTTGGTCACAACAGCCTGGACAGACTTGGCGTAAAGATGCGAGAGATAGAATAATAGTGACCCTGCACGATAAAGGAAAATTTGCCCTGATCAGCCACCGTTTTTCAAGTCCGGATAGACACAGCGTGCAAAGGCCAGAAACTCCCGACACAGCTCAGTGTAGACATACTCATGAAGCTCCAACAAGCCTTGGAGTCCCAAGCTGTCAAAGAGGTCGTAGAAGTCCTGTCGAATGCAAAAAGCATCTAGGAGATCATCATCAACGACTCGAGTCATCGGGAATGTAATGTGTCCCAAATCCTCCAGAAATTGCAAGTCATATTGATCCCACTCCTGACTAACTGGACGGTTCGGAGGATGTGTGAGATCACTCCTCTTGAATCGATGGTGAAGAATCGAGCTAGATGTGTCCCGCGTTTGCGGAACTTCTCCTCTCTTCCGTCTACTCATAACCTGCGAAAATAGACACTTGGAAGCAAAATTAGTATCCACATCAAAACAAGACAAACACGAAAATCATTCACTCTTATTCAAAGAGTATTGTTCTGCGAAAATCCAGCTCAAAAACAACAAGAGTATGCATCAAACAATTCATCGAAGCAAGAACTGCATACAATATGTCCAATTTCCATTTTGTATTCCAAGTGAAATTCATTGTAGTCAATCATCAAAACATGCTTTAATCAATCACAGAGGTGCCACAAAGAAGTAAAAACAACAATACACAAGGCAAATCATGACAAAACATGCATCCTCGCAAAAATCAAGCATACGAAACGCTAAATCAGATAATCACCCAAATCAATTCTTAAAACGCTAAATACAAGTGCAATCCTACTGCTAAACATCTTAGAACATGCGTATATGATCATCCAAGTACTAAACATTCATCAAAATTCAAGAAATCAAAAGTTCCTAAATTTCTCCAAAAAGTCTGCTAGTAGAGATTGCGGACACATACCTTGGATTTAGTGAATTCTGATCGGGTAGAAAGATAGAGTGCGAGATTCTATTGACCTTAGACTCAAAAACGACTCAGATCCGTTGAGAATTATCAAAATGGAGCAAAAGGTGATTTTTTGCCTTTTGGCTTCGAGAGGATAATTAGAAAACTCACCTGATTTTCGCGTTATAATGTTGTGTAATCGGGACAAGGATCGATCGACCCGGGAGAAGGATCGATCGACCCGGGACAAGGATCGGTCCCTTTTTTTTTGCACGAAATTAGATAGAGATCGATCGATCCGAGAACAGGGATCGATCGATCATTGTCCTCCAGTCTGGGTGGTCTTTTTTCTACAATAACAAAGCGAAAAACACAAAAACGTCAAGAGCACAAAAAACCAAAAATGAAAAACGTAAAATACTACGAAGTTAGCTAAAAATCAAAAAGAAAACTACCTAGTCGGTTGCTTCCCACTCAGCGCTTGTTGAAAGTCTCGAGCCTGACTGTAATGCATATTAGATGGTAGGTGGATCCTTCAAAAGAATTCACATTCTATCGTCGGATGGCTCAACTGCAATGTATGGCCTAAGTCTCTGGCCATTCACAGTGAATTTTCTCCTGTTGTCATCAAGAACAACAACTCCATATGGTCGCACCTCAGCAATTAGGAATGGTTCTGACCAATGCGATTTGAGCTTTCCAAGAAACAATCGCAAACGTGAGTTAAACAAGAGTACCTGATCTCGTACAACGAATTGGCGTGGAATGATCCTCTTATCATGTAATGCTTTGGTCCGCTCCTTGTAGATGCTTGTGTTCTCATAAGCATTCAATCGAATTTCATCAAGTTCATTGAGTTGAATCATATTCTTTTCAGTTGCAGGCTTGATGTCGAAGTTCAGCTACTTCGTAGCCCAAAGTCCCTAGCACTCGAGTTCAACAGACAAATGACATGCCTTCCCATACACCAAATGAAATGGTGTAGTGCCTAGTGGTGTCTTGTAGGCAGTTCTATACGCCCATAGCGCATCATCTAGCTTCATAGACAATTCTTTTCTAGTCTTGCCTACATTCTTTTCCAGGATTCCCTTGATTTCCCTGTTGGAAATCTCAATTTGTCAACTTGTTTGAGGATGATAAGGTGTTACTACCTTGTGTCTAACTCCATGCTTCTTCAACAAATTCTCAAACAACTTGTTGATAAAATGGGATCCTCCATCACTTATTACCACTCTTGGTACACCAAAGCGAGGAAAAATCACGAATTTGAACATATTTAGGACCATTTTGGCGTCATTAGAGGGGGTGACCAGCGCCTCAACCCACTTTGAGTCATAGTCTACAACAACCAAAATGTATTGATTTCCATAAGAAGATGGGAAAGGTCCCATGAAATCAATAGCCCATACGTCAAAAACCTCTATTTCTAGGATGAAGTTTTGAGGCATTTCATTCCTCTTACTGATGCTGCCTTTCCTCTAACAAGCATTAAAATTAGAGACGTAATAATGGACATCCTTAAAGAGTGTTGGCCACCAAAAACCTGCATGCAACACTTTCAAAACAGTTTTGAAAGTAGCAAAATGTCCTGCATATTCAGAACCATGAAAGTGATACAGAATACCTCGAACCTCAGACTCTGGAATACATCTGCGAAAAATTTCATCAACACATCTCTTGTAGAGAAAAGGACCATCCCATAACTAATGTTTGACATCTCTTAGGAACTTCTTTTTCGCATAGCCTGCGAAATTTGGTGGCTCCACATCTGCACTCAGAAAATTCGAAAAATCTGCAAACCAAGGAATTTCATCGTGAATCTGTCTAATGGCAAAATAATCAACAGTGTCCATGTATTCATCCTCCATAAAGGCGACCATATAGACATTCTCCTGAGGGAGAATATCATTGAGTGGTGTATCAGCTTCCACTCGCAATTGAGATAGATGTTCTGCAACATCATTCTCGATACCACGCTTATCACGAATCTCCAAATCAAATTCCTAAAGAAGAAAAATCCATCTCAACAGTATCGGTTTAAAATCTTTCTTAGACACAAGGTACCTAAAAGCTGCATGATCAATGTGAATAATGACTTTAGATCCCATTAGGTATTGTCTGAGTTTATCAAATGTATAAACCACAACTAAAAGCTCCTTCTCCGTAGTCACATACTTGATCTGAGTGTCATCATGTGTTCTACTGCCATAGTAAATCACATGGAGCTTCTTGTCCTTTGTTTGACCCAACCCTGCTCGTACCGCATAGTCGCTGGCGTCACACATCACCTCGATAGAAAATCCCAATCCAGTGGCTGCATGGAGTGCTCACTAGTGCTTCCTTGATTGTCTGAAAAGCTAACAAAAAGTCAAAATCAAATTCAAATTTGACATCCTTACAGAGCAATCGAGTCATAGGTTTGGCTCTCTTGGAAAAATCCTTGATGAATCGTCTGTAGAATCCTTCATGTCCGAGAATATTGCGGACATCCTTGATAGAAGTAGGGGTTCCATGCTCGTCATCACTTCCACCTTGGCCTTATCAACTTCGATACCTCTCTCAAAGATTCGATGGCCAAGAACAATTCCATCCTGCACCATAAAATGACATTTCTCCCAATTCAAAACCAAATGTATCTCTTCACATCGTTCTAAAACCCTGCAAAGGTTAGACAAGCAATTAGAGAACGAAGAATCATAAACAAAAAAGTCATCCATGAAGACTTCCATTATATCTTCAATCAAATAAGTCAATATAGACATCATGCATCGTTGGAAAGTTGCAAGTGCCTTGCATAATCCAAATGGGATTCTCCGGTAAGGATATGTCCCATATGGACATGTGAATGTAGTCTTTTCCTGGTCCGCTTGATGGATGGGAATCTGAAAGAAACTTGAATAGCCATCAAGAAAACAATAATAAGGATGATTAGCAAGTCTTTCCAACATTTGATCAATAAAAGGAAGTAGAAAGTGATCCTTTCTCGTGGCCGAATTCAGCTTCCTGTAATCAATGGACATCATGTGTCTTGTGATAGTCCTGGTGCTAATAAGCTCGTTCTTCTCATTGGTGATGACAATAATTCCACCCTTCTTTGGTACAACATGTATCAGACTCACCCATGTGCTGTCAGAAATAGGATAGAAGACACCTGCACTCAAAAGTTTAAGGATCTCCTTCTTGATAACTTCTATCAGCTTAGGATTAAGTCTCCTTTGGTGTTCGATGGAAGTCTTGGATTCATCCTCCAAGTGGATCCTATGCATGCAGAGATCTGAAGAAATACCTGTAATATCATCCAAAGAGTATCCCAACGCTTTTTTGTACTTTCGTAACTTCGAAAAAAGCAAGGCAGTCACCGCATTGTTCAGATTAGCATTGACAATTACAGATATGTAGAGTTAGGACCTAAGAAAACATATCATTGTCCTGCAGGTAGTGGCTTGAGCTCCAATTTTGGAGCTTTCAGCTCGCTCTAATCATCAATTGAACTCGCGACCAATGCTTGAGAAGTCGCAGGTGATGGCTCTTCGAGCTTGATAAATGCGACATGCTTCTCAACAGCAGGTGTTGAATCTAGTAATTCAGCAACCTCAGAAGTACCTGCATTCAAAAACCAATATTCACTTTCAATTTGAGTTAAAGCTACCTGTAATGGATCCACAATGTAGAGCTCTTCAGCAGAGTCTTCGATCACATGAGCAAGTGTATCAACCCAAAACATGTGTCCATCAATGGTATTTTTCATGGATTTCTCGATGTTGAAATTCATAGTCAACTTCCCAAGTTGCAGGTCTATTTGATCGTTCTGCACATCAATCATGGCTCTAGCAGTAGATAAGAACGATCTTCCAAGGATAATAGGATCCTTTGGTTCTTCTTCAAGCTACAAGACAACAAAGTCAGTGAAAACATATCCCTCTCATACTCCAACAGGAATGTTATCTAGAATACCCACTGGTCTTCGAATAGATCTATTTCCAAGCACTAAAGACATTCTTGTGGGTTTAGAGTTAGTGAAATTAAGACGCTGCGATACCGAGAGTGGCATCACACTAACTCTTGACCCCAAATCGCAGAGGCATCACTCAAAGGTAAGCGATCCAATCTTGCAAGGCAATACGAAAGAACCTGGATCCTCGCGTTTATATGTGCTATGTTCTGAAGAACCGCGCTATATTCTGCAGTAAGAAATGAAACATTATGTTATAATGTTATGAGGTCTGAAAGAATCTCCTTCATGTACCTCTTAGGAGAAGGTACCATCTTGACTTCTTCTACGAAAAGCAGTCCCACATGTAATTCACCAACTAGATTCTTCAGTTTCTCATACTCTCGTTCCTTGATTTTTTGACGAGGTCTGGAAGGATATAGAGGCTTAGGAACATAATTTGGGGGTGGAAAATACTGATCCTCAACCTCCTGTGCATTCGTTTCATCACGAAACTTCGATACCCTCTCGTCAGGACAGGGATCGACGATCCATGGACAGGGATAAATTGATCCTTGTCCTCCTTTTCTGATCGATCGATTGTGTCAGATGATCAATCAATTGCCAAATTTCTCAATTTTCTATGGTTGTCTGATACAAGGATCGATCGATCCAGGGACAAGGATCAATCGATCTCTGTCCTAGACGATTTTTCAATCGTCTTTCCGCTTCTAAGTGTAATGGCATTGCAGTACTCCTTCGGATTCTTCTCCGGTTTGCTGTAATGACTCTTGGTGGAGCTCTATTGCTCGCAGAAGTCTGAGCAACCTGTGTTTCCAGCAACTTAATGTGTGTGCTCAATGTCTCGAATTTCCCATTGAGATTACTGTACATGTTTTCCACCTTTTGATTCAAGTTCGCAGAGAACTTTGTCTAATTCTCCAGCGTTTGCTGCAAAATTTTCTTTAGCTCACTAACTTGAGAAGACGTAAAAGATTGTCCTTCGTTTTGATTCTGATACCCTAACTGATAGTTGTTCTTGAATCCTCTTGAACCAAACTGCTTTTGCTTGATATCCACTGTTTGCGAAGCCATTGTTCCGATTCTTATTTTGAAATCTGGAGTTGAAGACACTTTGATTCTGATTGTATGGCTTGTTCTGGAACTGGTTCTGTTGGTTGAAACCTCTATTACCAAAGTTTCCTTGACCCCCTATGTAATTCACATCTCCTTGTCCATCATTCAGCTTCTGAGACATAAATTCCTGATACATCTATCCCATCTTCTACTCTTGAAGAATAGGTGTATCACTCTGCTCTCCAACAAAGTTCACTCCCTGTTAATCTCTCTTTATTAGTTCATCGAGCTTTGATTGCAGATCATCAATTCTCTTCGCATATGTTGACACAACTCCTCTACCACGATCATAGTCTGATCTGCGATTGGCCTGACTATTAGCCATGATTCACCAATGTATAAGCTTCCTCCACATTTTTGGTACTGAAATCACCAATGCTAGCGGTGTCCATAACACGTTGTTGCCCCTTAGCTGCAACATTTTGCTGGCAGCATTCTGATCACCAGCATTAGCACCACCACCAGCAGGTGGATCATCTCCTGGAAGGAGTCCAGGAAAGAGAAGATTTTAATGAACTTGAATGGGATCTCCCGAGTTGTCACTCATGATTTGACGAAACTCAAATTCTTCAATAACCTCCAGCACCATCTCTTTCTTCTCTGTCTCTCTAGACGCAAAGGTTCAGGCTCGAATTCGAGAAGATTCGCTATCCCTTGGCTTCTAGTATGAGGCATGTTCATGCATCGAAAGCACAAAAACAGAGAAGAAAAAGAAGAAATTAAACGAAATAAAGAAAAATGCCTTAGGCATACAAAAATCCTAAGATCTAAGACTCCCTATTGGTCCCCGAACACGGCGCCAGAAAACTTGATAGCTTAGGTTTTCGCCTGAGATAATACTGCAAGCGCACAAAAGTACGTTGTAGTGGTTCGGGATCGAATCCACTGAGACCAAAGGTAGCACGAAGAAAGTAAGATCAAATAGCGGGCTAAAGCAACAACGACGGGGTGTAAATCAATCAAAGAAATGTTGGGCATCGGGTATTCTCAGGGAAACAATTCATTTTTCATTCAAATTATAGACTAGGGAACAAGTTTTAAACCGTCTTGACCTCAAAAACTTATGTAGAACTGATCTACTTCCATAGTATCAGCTACCTATGTATTAGAATTTCGAGACTATCTTTCGTTGACCCTCCATTTCTAAGCATGCATTACTAATAGGTTTGATATGTTCACAATTCACTTAAACATCAATTTCCATTGGCTTAAGAAGAATTGATCATCTAAGATTCTTTTAGGCATTTAAACAAGCACTTTGCAAGCGTTAAATTACCTAAGATCAGAAACTAAGTGATCAGTTTAATTTCATGCATTACGAACAATCATAGATTAATATCCATTAGATTAAATCCATAATCATGCAAATTCAACTTCAACAATTCATGAATCCCTATGTGAGAACCCTATACCCAACAATCAGACTACTCACTCATGATAATTACAAAAACACATATCAAACCAAAGAGAGACATGATTGTATTTAACAAAAATAAGAGTAAAAGGGTTCCGAAATCTTCTCAGATCGAAGTACAAAGATGCTTCTTCTCCTTAGGTTACAAAATAAATCTCTCCTCTCAAAAAGTCTGTAAAAGTACATAATGAAACAGGAAACATGAGTCTAGGGTCTAGTAATGAGATCCGGTTCAAGATAATTCGGTCTGGTTCTTCATAAAAATATGTCTGAAAATCAGGACTGGGATCGATCGATCTAGAGACAGGGATCGATCGATCCTCGTCCATATTTCTGGATATTTTCCAGCCTTCAAGAAAACATCCTTCTAAGGTTGAAATCCATCCAAAATTGCATTTATTTTCTCACATCCAAGCTTGATTCCTGTAAAACAACAAAGAACACAAATTTGTGCCAAAAAGATTTGAATACATACTAAAAACCATAAATCTCGTGTAAAATCCGTAATAAAAACTAATAAAATACTGACACATCAGAGAGAGACATCATTGTATTGATAAAAAATTAGGAGTAAGGTTCATAATTCTTCTCGGATTCGAAGTACAGAAGATGATTCTTCTCCTTAGGGTACAAATCTCTCTCTTGCTCTCAAAAACTTGGGAAAACAACATAATGATACAGGAAACATGAGTTTAGGTTTTAGTTATGAGATTCGGTTCACAATAACTTCGGTTTGGTTCTTCATGAAACCGGTCCGAGAAACGGGACAGGGACCGATCGATCTTGAGACAAGAAGCGATCGATCTTGAGACAAGGATCGATCGATCTTGAGACAAGGATCGAGCTATCTTGAGACAAGGATCGATTGACTCTTGTTCTACTGACTCGATATTTCAACTCTTCAAGAATACTTCCTTTGACGCTTGAAATCCGTCTAAAATACAATCTTTCCACACATCCAAGCTCGATTCCTGTAAAAATACCAAAGAACATAAATCCGCGGCAAAACACTTACTAAAAACCAGAATTCTTGAGTAAAAACCGTAACAAAACCACTAAAATACAGACACATCAAATCCCGCAGACTTGAATCATTGCTTGTCCTCAAGTAAAGGAAATGAAGATTAAGCCTACGAGAAAAGAAGTTTGAAAACCAAATGGATCTTATGCTATCAGAAAACCTTACTCTGCACTACTTTCGCTAACCATATAAACTTAGAACAGTTTAAACATTCTCCCCAAGAATCGCTGCATGACCTCCCAAGCCAATCCATGCTATTAAATCTGAATATGTAATCTCAACATCCATGTTTATAACTCTCTACATTAATTCAAGATAGGCGTGAAACTTTTTCACCAAATAACTCGTAATCACGAAATCAAACTAGGTATTCAAGGCTTTTATTGGTGAGGCTTAGAGTGTTTCGAGTAACAAAAACTGCGTCAGGATGCAAGAAATTATGCAAAATCTCAAGAGAGAAAGAGTATATTGATAGTCTGGCCATGAGCGCTCCTCGCTCAGTCTGGCCACCTCTCCACCTCTCCACCTCTCCACCTCTCCTGAGTCTCCTCCTCATCAGACTCCTCACTCTCAGTCTCCTCATCATCATCATCTGCAACAGCTGCAGGAACTGGTGGCGCTCTACACCTAATAGCATGCTCAGGAATAGACCTTCGAGCAGAACAAGAAAGCAATCTCCCTATCATGGAGAGCCCTCTAGTGAAATGCAGCATGAGAGAACTCGTCCGCTGATGACTCTGAACTGTCACACCTATGAACTCCGCAACAGAACCAGAAGGTGGCGGTGGCGGGTCAAGCTCGTAGGCACTGAAATCCTCCGGAAATAGCTCTGTGATCTTAGGATCAGTAGGTACAGAAAGTGGAGGCATATGAGTCTTATAATTAGCATCATCATCATCATGGTCCCCAGCAGGACCTGAAGAACCCTTCTTAAAAGAAGGGGGACAGGGGCAAAGACGCTCCACAGGAGGTAGAAGCTCAACTCCCGGTGAACCAGCTAGAGATGTCAAGCTCGGGCATGGCAGCTCGATGTAGAGAGATCTCTGCTAGAGGTCTTGGAAGTGATAAATGAAAGGTCTCGAGCTATCTAGAGAATGCTTCCAGGGGGAAGCTAGAATGGCGCAGTCAACAAGATGCTTTCCCGTCGAGGAAAGCATAGAGAGGTCTTTGGTCTTGAAACATCCCCTTCTACTTGGGGAGCTTGAACTCTACTCTCTGGTGACAAGTGAAGTCGAATCTAACAAAGCGTAAAAGTCGGGTAATAAGAGCATCCGCAACAAAAGACTTCTTTCCGGAAGCCACCACCTTGAAGAAGGAAAATTTGTCAGCAACCACTGCAGCCATGTTCTGATCTATAGCCGCCACATAACGGATCTGAGGTGCCAAATCCCATGTATGTCCAACGCCAATAAAAAGAAGTCCCTACTCGTCATTGGTCACAAAAGCCTGAATAGACTTGGGGAAGATCTGGGAGATAAGAACCTTGGCCGCGAGGCAAAGGTTAGGAGTGCGAAGACTTCATCAAATCACTCTTCAAAGCAGGAACAACCTCGAATATGTCCAATTTTCTTTTGCATTTCAAGTCCAAGTGAAAATAATCAATTCATCGGAACCAATCATCAAAACATGTTGTAATCATCCATAAAAATGCCACAAAAGAATCCGACGTACGAAACACGAAATCACAAAATCACCAAGTTCAATCCTCAAAACGCTGACTCAAGGTGCAATCCTACTTATAAACATCTTAGAACATGTAGATAAAATGATTCAAGCACCAAACATTGATTGAAATTAAAGAAATCAAAAGTTCCCAAATTTCTCCGAAAAATATGCTTGTAGATATTGCGGACACATACGTTCGATTTCACGAAATCTGATCGGATAGAAAGATAGAGGATGAAATTCTTTTGAATTAAGATTCAAAAACGACTTAGATCCGTGAAGAATCGAGTAAAATCGAGTAAAAGGGGTTTTTCGTCTTGCTTTAAAAGGAAACAATGAAGACTCACCTGCTGCTGATCGGGTGATATATGTTGTTTGCGGGACATGGATCAGTCGGTCTTGAGATAAGGGATTAATCCTTGTCCCTTTGTTTTGCACGAAAAATTCAGGGATCGATCTATTCATTGACAGGTATCGATCGATCATTGTCCTTCTGGTTTAGGGGTCCTGTTTTCTACAATAAAAAGCTAAAAAACACAACAAACATTAAAAGCACAAATCTCCAAAACAAAAAGACGAAGAACACAACAAAACTAGATAAAAATGAAAAAGAAAACTACCTAGTGGGTTACGTCCCACTCAGCGCTTATTTAAAATCTCGAGCCTCACTGTAATGTGATCAGACGACAGGTTGATCCGTCAAAAGAAATTGCATCCTTTCTTCGGGTGGCTCGTCTGCAATGTATGCCTTTAGTCTCTAGCCATTCACAGTTAATTTTCTTCCATTGTCATCAAGAACAACAACTCCATATGGTCGGACCTCAGCAATCAGAAATTGTCTCGACCAATGCGATTTTAGCTTTCCTGGAAAAAATTGCAAACATTAGTTAAACAACAGTACCTGATCTCCTACAACGAAATGGCGTGGAATGATCCTTATATCATGGAATTCTTTGGTCCGTTCCTTGTAGGTTCTTGTTGTCTCATTAGCATTCAATCGAATCTCGTCAAGTTCATTGAGCTGAATCATCCGCTTCTCAGCAGCAGGCTTGATGTAAAAGTTAATCAACTTCGTAGCCCAAAGTCCCTGGTACTCGAGTTCAACAGACAAATGACATGCCTTCCCATACACCAAATGAAACGGTGTATTGTCGAGTGGTGTCTTGTAGGCGGTGTGATATGCCCATAACGCATCATCAAGCTTCATAGCCCAATCTTCTTGCGTTTTGCCTACCGTTGTTTCTAGGATTCCCTTGATTTCCCTGTTGGAAATCACAACTTTTCCATTTGTTTGAGGGTGATAAGGTGTCGCTTAATTTTCTCTAACTCCATGGTTCTTCAACAAATTCTCAAACAACCTGTTGATAAAATGGTATCCTCCATTGCTTATTACCACACTTGGCACACCAAAGCGAGGAAAAATCACAGATTTGAACATCTTCAGGACCACTTTGGCGTCATGAGAGGGGTTGGCCAGCGCCTCAACCTACTTAAAGATATAATCAACTGCAACAAAAATGTATTGATTTCCATAAGAAGATGAGAAAGGTCACATAAAATCAATACCCCATACGTCAAAAACCTCTACGTCCAAGATGAAGTTCTAAGGCATCTCATTTGGCTTACTGATGCTGCCTTTTCTCTGACAAGCATCACACTTAGAAACGTAATCATGGGCGTCCTTGAAGAGTGTTGGCCACGAAAAACCTGCTTGCAACTCTTTCGAAACAGTTTTGAAAGTAGCAAAATATCCTGCATATTCATAATCATGGTAGTGATACAAAATACCTTGCACCTCAGATTCTAGAATACACTTGTGAAAAAGTCCATCAGCACATCTCTTGTATATAAAACGATCATCCCAGAAATAATGTCTGACATATCTAAGGAACTTTTTCTTCGCATAACCAGCAAAATTTTGTGGCTCCACACCTGCACTAAAAAAATCTGCAAAATCTGCAAACCAAGGTATTTCATCGTGAATTTGTCTAACGGCAAAACAATCAACATTATCTATGTACTCATCATCCAACAAGGCAACCATTGAGACATTCTCGTCAGGGAGACTATCATCAAGTGGTGTATCAGCTTCCACTAACAATAGAGACAAATGGTATGCAACACAATTCTTGATACCACACTTATCACGAATCTCTAAATCAAACTCCTGCAAAAGCAAAATCCATCTCAACAGTCTCGGTTTAGCATCTTTCTTAGACATAAGGTACCTCAAAGCTGCATGGTCAGTGTGAAAAATGACTTTCGATCCCACTAGGTATTGTCTTAATTTCTCGAATGCGTAAATACAGCTAGAAGCTCCTTCAACGTAGTCGCATACTTTGTTTGGATGTCATAAATTGTTCTGCTAGCATACTGGATCACATGGATCTTTTTGACTTTTCTCTGACCCAACATTTCTCCTACTGCGTAGTCACTTGAGTCACACATTACCTCGAAAGGTAAATCCCAATCCGGTGGCTACACAATTGGAGCGCTCACTAGTGCTTCCTTGATTGTCTGAAAATTTAACAAACAGTCAGTATCAAAATCCAATTTGACATCCTTACAGAGCAATCGAGTCATTGGTCGAGCTATCTTGATAGAAGTAGGAGGTTGTAGGCTTGTCATCACCTCAACTTTGGCTTTGTTAACTTTAATCCCTCTCTTAGAGATCCTATGGCCAAGCACTATTCCATCCTGCACCATTAAATGACATTTCTCCCAATTCAAAACCAAGTATATCTCTTCACATCTTTTTAAAACCCTGCATAGATTAGACAAGCCATTAGAAAGCGAATGACATTTAATGGTGCATCGCTGGATCAAGTCATCCATGAAGACTTACCTTTGATCAAGTCAGTGAAGATAGACATCATGCAGCGTTGGAAAGTCGCAGGTGCATTGCATAATCCAAATGGCATTCTTCGGTAAGCATATGTCCCATATGAACATGTGAATGTATTATTTTCCTCGTCCGTCGGATGGATGAGAATCTGAAAGAAACCTGAATAGCCATCAAGAAAATAGTAATAAGGATGGTTAGTAAGTTTTCCCAACATTTGATCAATAAAAGGAAGCGTAAAATGATCCTTTCTCATGGTCGAGTTCAGCTTCATGTAATCAATGCACATCCTTTCGCCTGTTATAGTCCTGGTGGGAATGAGCTCGTTCTTCTCATTAGTGATGACAGTTATTCCACCTTTCTTTGGTACAACATGTACCGGACTCACTCATGTACTGTAAGAAATGAGATAGATGACACCTGCACTAATAAGTTTAAGAATCTCCTTCTTGACAACTTCCATGATCCTATGCATGCAGAGATCTGGAGAAATACCTGTACTATCATCCAAAGAATATCCCAACGCTTTTCTATACTTCCTTAACTTCGAAAGAAGCAAGGCAGTCTCAGCATTGTTCAGATTAGCATTGACAATTACAGGATATGTAGAAATACGACCTAACAAAACATACCTTAGTCATGCAGGTAGTGGCTTAAGCTCGACTTTTGGAGCTTTCAGCTCACTTCAATCAGCACTCGAACTCACCACCGATGATGTAGAAGTCGGAGGAGATTGCTTTTCGAGCTTGATAAATGCGACATGCTTCTCAACAGTAGGTGTTGAATCCAGCAATTCAGCAACCTCATAAGTACCTACGTCCAAAAACCAACAGTCACCTTCGATTTGAGTTAGAGCTACTTGTAGAGGATCCTTAATGTAGAGCTCTTCAGCAGAGTCTTCAATCACATCAGCAAGTATATCGACCCATAACGTGTGCCCTTCAATAGTAGACTTCTTAATGGATTTCTCGATGTTGAACTGCACATCTAGTTTTCCCAACTACAGATAAATTTCACAGTTCTAAACATCAATCATCGCTCTAACAGCAGATAATAATGGTCTACCCAAGATGATAGGATCCTTGTGTTCTTCGTCAAGCTCCAAGACTACGAAATCAATGTATACATAGTCTTTCCCAACACTAACAGAAATGTTATCAATAATACCTATTGGCTTTCGAATTGATCTATCAGCAAGTATCAAGGACATCTTTGTGGGCTTATAGTTCACCATATTCAGCCTATGCAAGACAAAAAACGACATCAAACTAACTCCGGAGCGCAAGTCACATAGACATTTATCGAAAGTAAGCGATCTAATCCTACAAGGCAAAACAAAAAGGCCTAGATCTTCGTGTTTCTCTGGTGCGATGTTATTAAGAACTGCGCTACACTCCCCAGTAAGAACCTATACACCTTGTTCTAAGGTCATGTGATCTGAAAGAATCTCCCTCATGTACCTCTTAAGAGAAGGTGCCATCTTGATTGCTTCAACGAAAGGCAATCGCACATGTAATTCACCAACTAGATTCTTCAACTTCTCATACTCATGTTCCTTGATCTTTTTACAGGGTCTAGAAGGTTACAGAGACTTGGGTATGTAAGGCGGAGGTGGTACATACTCATCCTCAACCTCCTGTGCCTTCAATTCATCGCGAAAATATGACGAACCCACTTCAAGACAAGGATCGGTCGATCGAGGGAAAGGGATCGATCGATTCTTGTCCCTCTGTCCAGATGTTTTTGAAGTGGAATTAGACAAGGATCGATCGATCCTAGGGTAGGGATCAATCAATCCTTGTCCTTCTGTCATTGAGAAAATCTTTCCCTCTTTTCTACTTCGAATTATAATAGCATTGCAGTATTCCTTCAGATTCTTTTCTGGTTTGGCTAGAATGACACCACGTAGAACTCTGTCGCTTGCAGAAGTCTGAGAAACCTGTGTTTCCAGGATCTTCATGTGTGTGCTCAATGTCCCATACGTTCCATTGAGATCATTGTACATGTTATCCACCTTCTGATTCAAGTTCGCAAAGGACTTTGTCTGATTCTCCAGAACTTGCTGCAATTCTCTTGAATTTAAATTCAAAAACGACTCAGATCCGTGAAGAATCGAGTAAAATCGAGTAAAAGGGGAGATTTTTCGTTTTTCTTTGAAAGGAAATAATGAAGACTCAACTGTTGCTGATCGGGTGGTATATGTTGTTTTAGGGATATGGATCAATAGATCTTGATACAAGGAATCGATCCTTTTCCCTCTGTTTTGGCACGTAAAAATTTAGGGATCGATCGATTCATGGAAAGGTATCGATCGATCACTTTCCTTTTGGTTTGGGGGTCCTGTTTTCTACAATAAAAAGCTAAAAAACACAACAAACGTTAAAAGCACAAAAATCCAAAACAAAAAGACGAAGAACACTACAAAACTAGCTAAAAATGAAAAAGAAAACTACCTAGTGGGTTACCTCCCACTTAGCGCTTGTTTAAAATCTCGAGGATGACTGTAATGTGATCAGACGGCAGGTTGATCCGTTAAAAGAAATCACATCCTTTCTTCGTCTGTAATGAATGGCTTAAGTCTCTGGCCATTCACAGTGAATTTTCTTCCATTGTCATCAAGAACAACAGCTCCATATGGTCGGACCTCTACAATCAAAAATTGTCCCGACCAATGCGATTTGAGCTTTCTTGGAAACAATCGCAAACGTTAGTTAAACAACAGTACCTGATCTCCTACAAAGAAATGGCGTGGAATGATCCTCATATCATGGAATGCTTTGGTATGTTCCTTTTAGATTCTTGTGTTCTCATAAGCATTCAATCGACTCTCGTCAAGTTCATTGAGCTGAATCATCCGCTTCTCAGCAGTAGGCTTGATGTAAAGTTCATCAACTTCATAGCTCAATGTCCCTTGTACTCGAGTTCAACAAGCAAATGACTTGCCTTCCCATACACCAATTGAAACAGTGTAGTGTCGAGTGGTGTCTTGTAGGCGGTGCGATATGCCCATAAAACATCATCAAGCTTCATAGCCAATCTTTTCGCATTTTGCCTACCGTTATTTCCAGGATTCCCTTGATTTTCCTGTTGGAAATCTCAACTTGTCCATTTTTTTGAGGGTGATAAGGTGTGGCTACCTTGTGTCTAACTCCATGCTTCTTCAAAAAATTCTCAAACAACCTGTAGATAAAATGATATCCTCCATTGCTTATTACCACTCTTGCCACACCAAAGCGAGGAAAAATCACAGATTTGAACATCTTCAGGACCACTTTGGCATCATGAGAGGGGTTGGCCAACGCCTCAACCCACTTAGAGACATAATAAACTGCAACCAAAATGTATTGATTTCCATAAGAAGATGAGAAAGGTCCCATAAAATCAATACCCCATACGTCAAAAACCTCTACTTCCAATATGAAGTTCTGAGGCATCTCATTCCGCTAACTTATTTTGCCTTTTCTCTGACAAGCATCACACTTAGAGACATAATCATGGGCGTCCTTGAAGAGTGTTGGCCACGAAAAACCTGCTTGCAACTCTTTCGAAAAAGTTTTGAAAGTAGCAAAATGTCCTGCATATTTAGAACCATGGTTGTGATACAGAATACCTTGCACCTCAGACTCTGGAATACACTTGCGAAAAAGTCCATCAACACATCTCTTGTATATAAAAGGATCATCCTAGTAATAATGTCTGACATATCTAAGGAACTTCTTCTTCGCATAACCAACGAAATTTGGTGGCTCCACACCTGCTCTCTAAAAAAATCTGCAACCCAAGATATTTCATCGTGAATTTGTCTAACGGAAAAATAATCAACATTATCTATGTACTCATCCTCCAGCAGGGCAACCATATAGACATTCTCCTCAGGGAGACTATCATCGAATGGTGTATCAGCTTCTACTAACAATCGAGACAAATGGTCTACAACACTGTTCTCGATACCACACTTATCACGAATCTCTAAATCAAACTCCTGCAAAAGCAAAATCCATCTCAACAGTGTCGGTTTAGCATCTTTCTTAGACATAAGGTACCTCAAAGCTGCATGATCAGTGTGAACAATGACTTTCGATCCCACTAGGTAATGTCTTAATTTCTCGAATGCGTAAATCACCGCTAGAAGCTCCTTCTCAGTAGTAGCATACTTGATTTGTATGTAATAAATTGTTCTGCTAGCATAGTGGATCACATGGAGCTTCTTGTCTTTTCTCTAACCCAACACTTATCCTACTGCGTAGTCAATTGAGTCAAATATTACCTCGAAAGGTAAATCCCAATCCGGTGGATACACAATAGGAGCGCTCACTAGTCCTTCCTTGATTGTCTGAAAAGCTAACAAACAGTTAGTATCAAAATCCAATTTGACATCCTTACAGAGCAATCGAGTCATTGGTCTAGCTATCTTGGAAAAATCCTTTATGAACCGTCTGTAGAACCCTACATGTCCGAGAAAGCTGTAGACATCCTTGATAGAAGTAGGAGGTTGCAGGCTTGTCAATACCTCAACTTTGTTTTTGTCAACTTCGATCCCTCTCTCAGAGATCCTATGGCCAAGCACAATTCCACCCTGCACCATTAAATGACATTTCTCCCAATTCAAAACCTAGTATTTCTCTTCACATCGGTTTAAAATCTTGCAAAGATTAACAAGCCATCAGAAAACGAATGACATTTAATGGTGCATCACCGGATCAAGTCATCCATGAAGACTTCCATGATATCTTTGATCAAGTCAGTAAAGATACACATTATGCATCACTGGAAAGTCGCAGGAGCATTGCATAATCCAAATTGCATTCTTCGGTAAGAATATGTCCCACATGGACATGTGAATGTAGTATTTTCCTCGTCCGTCGGATGGATGAGAATCTGAAAGAAACCTGAATAGCCATTAAGAAAATAGTAATAAGGATGGTTAGCAAGTCTTCCCAACATTTGATCAATTAAAGGAAGCAAAAAATGATCCTTTCTCGGGGCCGTGTTCAACTTCATGTAATCAATGCACATCATGTGGCCTGTGATAGTCCTGGTGGGAATGAGCTTGTTCTTCTCATTAGTGATGATAGTGATTCCACCTTTCTTTGGTACAACATGTACCAGACTCACTCATGTTGATGTAAGAAATGGGATAGATGACACCTGCACTAAAAAGTTTAAGAATCTCCTTCTTGAAAACTTCCATGAACTAAGGATTGAGTCTCCTTTGACGTTCGATGGAAGTCTTGGATTCATCCTTCAAGTGGAGAGATTTGGAGAATTACCTGTAATATCATCCAAAGAATATCCCAACGCTTTTCTATACTTCCTTAACTTTGAAATAAGCAAGGAAGTCTCAACATTGTTCAGATTAGCATTGACAATTATAGGATATGTAGAGTTACGACCAACCAAAATTTACCTTAGTCCTGCATGTAGTGGCTTAAGTTCGACTTTTGGAGCTTTCAGCTCACTTCAATCAGAACTCGAACTCACCACCGATGATGTAGAAGTCGCAGGAGATGGCTCTTCGAGCTTGATAAATGCGACCTGCTTCTCAACAGTAGGTGTTGAATCCAGCAATTCAGCAACCTCATAAGTACTTACATCCAAAAACCCATACTCACCTTCGATTCGAGTCAGAGCTACTTGTAGTAGATCCTTAGTGTAGAGCTCTTCAACAGAGTCTTCAATCACATCAGCAAGTGTATCGACCAAAAACGTGTTCCCATCCATGGCTGGCTTCTCAATGGATTTGTCGATGTTGAACTGCACATCTAGTTTTCCCAACTGCAGATCAATTTAACAATTCTAAACATCAATCATCGCTCTAGCAGTAGATAAGAATGGTCTACCCAAGATGATAGGATCCTTGTGTTCTTCATCAAGTTCCAAGACTACCAAATCAATGTATACATAGCCTTTCCCAACACCAACATAAATGTTATCGAGAATACCTATTGGCTTTCGAATTGATCTATCAGCAAGTATCAAGGACATCTTTGCGGACTTTTAGTTCACCCTATCCAGCCTATACAAGACAAAAAACGACATCAAACTAACTCCAGAGCGCATGTCACAAACATTTATCGAAAGTAAGTGATCTAATCCTGCAAGGCAAAACAAAAAGGCCTAGATCTTCGCGTTTCTCTGGTGCGATGTTCTTAAGAACTACGCTACACTCCCCAGTAAGAACCTGTACACCTTGTTCTAAGGTCATGCGATCTGAAAGAATCTCCCTCATATACCTCTTAAGAGAAAGTGTCATCTTGACTGCTTCAACGAAAGGCAATCGCACATGTAATTCACCAACTAGATTCTTCAACTTCTCATACTCATATTCCTTGATCTTTTTACGAGGTCTAAAAGAGATACAGAGACTTGGGTATGTAAGGCGAGGGTGGTACATACTCATCCTCAACCTCCTGTGCCTTCAATTCATCGCGAAAATATGACGAACCCACTTCAAGACAAGGATCGGTCGATCGAGGGAGAGGGATCGATCGATCCTTGTCCATCTATATAGATGTTTTTGAAGTGGAATTAGACAAGGATCGATCGATCCTAGGGCACGGATCGATCAATCCCTGTCCTTCTGTCCTGGAAAAAATCTTTTCCTCTTTTCTACTTCGAACTGTAGTAGCATTGCAGTATTCCATCAGATTCTTTTCTAGTTTGGCTGGAATGACACCTGGTGGAACTCTGTCGCTTGCAGAAGTCTGAGAAACCTGTGTTTCCAGGATCTTCATGTGTGTGCTCAATTTCTCAAATATCCCATTGAGATCATTGTACATGTTATCCACCTTCTGATTCAAGTCCATAAAGGACTTTTCTGATTCTCCAGCACTTGCTGCAACATTTTCTTTAGAAGATTTTCCCTTGTTCTGATTCTGATACCCTGACTGATAGTTGTTCTTGAATCCTCCTTTACCAAACAACTTCTGTTGATATCCACTGTTTCCGAAACCACTGTTCTGATTCTTGTTCTGAAACCCGGAGTTGAATACACTCGGATTCTTTTGTAATGGCATGTTTTATAACCTCTATTACCAAAGTTCCCTTGACCTTCAATGTAATTAACATCTACTTGTCCACTTATTTCTCCTCAGACATGAACTCATGATACATTTGTCCCATTTTCTGCACTTGAAGCACAAGTGCATCATTCTGTTCCCCAACAAAGTGTACTCATTTCTGATCTCTTTTCATTAGCTTATCGAAAGTAAGCGATCTAATCCAGCAAGGCAAAACAAAAAGGCATGGATCTTCGCGTTTCTCCGGTGCGATGTTCTTAAGAACTGCTCTACACTCCCTAATAAGAACCTATACACCCTGTTCTAAGGTCATGCGATATGAAAGAATCTCCCTCATGTACCTCTTAAGAGAAGGTGCCATATTGACAGCTTCAACGAAAGGCAATCGCACATGTAATTCACCAACTAGATTCTTCAACTTCTCATACTGATGTTCCTTGATCTTTTTACGGGGTCTAGAAGGATACAGAGACTTGGGTATGTAAGGCGGGGGTGGTAAATAATCATCCTCAACCTCTTGTGTCTTCAATTCGTCGTGAAAATATAACGAACCAACGTCAGGACAAGGATCGGTCGATCCAGGGAAAGGGTTCGATCGATCAACACTTCTGGAATTATTAGCATTGGAAGAAGAGGAGAAACTTAAGTGGGAGTCATATGTAGGGCCACCATTCGATGAGAGCATGCCTACACAAGAACAAAGAGTGAGGTTGGATGAAGAAAGCAAGTAAAATCCAACGATGAAGAGGAGTACCTTAGCAGCTATGATTCGATTGAACCTTCTCACACATTGGGCAATACTTGAAGTCAGAGAGCTCACAAGCATGGAAATACATATGGCTCATGCACTTAAAAAGGTAATATATTGGGTTCCACCATGCCAACTCATAGGTACGTGCGACTCCACCTTTGAAATTCATGATTATGAAGATAGTAATATGCCTTGCATTGAAGATGTAGCTTGTCGTTTAGATACTTTGTTGCTCATTGATGAATGTTATGATTTGATATCTGAATCTCAAAGGATGAATGACTTAAGAGTAGAAAAGCTTGCTAGGGATTACCATGAGATATGTTATGACATTCATTATTTGTGTTCTTTGAATGATCCTGATCCTGAGTTTAACATTTCTATGCCAAAAACATCTAGATATCTTCTTGAAAAATCTTACCTTGAGGATGTGTTTGATGTAGATAAGATCTTGAATGATTAGAAAATTATGAGCTTGAGATTCGAGAGATGAGAATATTGTGCTCTACATGATTGATGGAGATGAAGTTGACTATTTTGTCTTAAATTCGTTTGAACCTGCAGTTGACTTTGTCTTTCCACTTAATGCATTGGATCGCCATAAGAATCTAATAATCAAAGAATATTTAAAGATATATACTATGTTGGTAGTGATCTTCTTTGATGAGAGGGTTGTCTCTTTGCCATGGAAAACCATGTATTCTCTTGCACATGTTGTTTCTTGCACTGATAAGAGAAGGACTAAAGGTGCATTGGATCAACCTTCTGATTCTTATGATTAACACCCGCAACCATAGTCAAACTCGAGACTTTAAACAAGCACTGAGTGGGAGGAAACTCACTAGGTAGTTTTCTTTTTCAATTTAGCTAGTTCGGTAGTGTTTTTCGTTTTTTTGTTTTGTTTTTTGGTGTTTTTTACGTTTTTCTTGTTTTTAGCCTTTTTATTGTAGAAAATAGGTCACCAGACAGAAGGACAGGGATCGATCGATCCCTGTCCATGGATCGATCGATCCCTGTCTATGGATCGATCGATCCCTGTCTCATTTACATGGGTATATGACACGCTTTCAGGTAAGTTTGTTCTTTCCTGTTTCTTTTTATCTTGATTTTATTTATTTTTTATTTACTACTTACCCCTTCCTTGGATTTGTTTCATACCGAGACGGTGTGAGATAAGTCTGGGGGAGGTTACTTATGCTTTTCTTTTTCTTTTGGTGTTGTTTAAGTTATTTTGATATTTTTATTGAGTCAGTTATGGATTGTTTATGCTTCATGATGATTTCAGACTATTATCTCTGCGCATTGCACTTACTTATATTCTCATTGACAATTTCATTTTGACTTTTAGCGCAGACAAACCAGAATAACTCATAACCAAACTCCCTACCAGAAATCTCTGGAACTCAGCCTTTTGTCAAAAATGTAATTAACTCTATTTTATTTGGCCTACTAATGAACTTATTTGCTTTGGTCAAGGAACTTGAAATCAGGAATCAAACCCATCATTTAGGATTACTTCCCCATTTTTCTACCATTATTTTCGGTAATCCTGAGTGACCAGACTCATCTTTAGTTTGGCACCACACTCTTACCTTATCTCCTTGAATCTCCATGCATTTCTTTTTTTGATCTTATATACACACATGTGTAAAAACAATGGAGAGAATAGGGTAGACATGATCCTTTTAGTTTCTTAGGTTGGATTGAACAATTTAGGTGGCTTAGACACGGTCCTGAGTGTTTGATTCTTCGGTGTTGGGTGTTTTAGAGGTTTAGATGGATATGTTGCATTTCTTCATGTTATATGGGTGTTTTAAAACAAATGTCGTTGTATTGCTAATTTCTACCAGATTTTTGTTTGTACATAAAAAAATCTAAAAAAGGAAAGCAAACAAACAAACAAACAACCAAAAACGAAAATTTTATTCTTTTTCTTCATATTTGGTTTCGAAATTAGCATTTGCATATTATTTTGTTGATTGGATTCACCTTGAAGTTTGTACGTACTCGGTTTACTTTTGATTGGTGGTTTGTACTTGGGTAGTTAGGGGACATGGATATCAATATACTCTTTCTCTCCTACGATTTTGCATAATTTCTTGTATCCTGACGCAATTTGTGATACCCGAAACACTCTAAGCCTCACCACTAAAAGCCTTTAATATCAAGCTTGATTTCATGATTACAAGTTCTTTGGTGAAGAAGTTTCACGCCTATCTTTAATGAATGTAGAGAGTTATTATTATGGAAGCTGTGTTTCCAGGTTCAGATTTTAGAGCATAGATGAGCTTTGGAGGTCATGTAGCGATTTTTGGGGAGAATGTTCTAACTATTTTAAGTCTACAGGGTTAGCAAAAGTAGTTCAGAGTAAGGTTTTCTGATAGCATAAGATCCATTTGGTTTTCAAACTTCTTTTCCCGTACGCTTAATCTACATTTCCTTTACTTGAGGACAAGCCAAGATTCAAGTCTGGGGGATTTGATGTATTCGTATTTTATGGGTTTTTACTAGTGTTTTATTCGAGAAAAATGGTGTTTTGATATGTATTTGGTTCTTTTTGGAGTCTTTTGGAGTTCTTTAGTGTTTTTACAGGTTTTAGGATGCTTTGGAGAAAAACAGAACAATTTCGGCCAAAAACGGATATTTGGAATGTAGAATCATGCTGAAGTGTCTGAAGTTTTGCCTTGATTGATAAACTTTCCACCGTTGGATCGAGCTGAAATTTTTACACAAGTTAGCCAAAAGAGTTAGCTGTAATTTAAAGGTGATTTGAAGGAAATCCAACGATGAGATCAAAAGTTATGGCCACAAGGAGAAAAATTGCGCAAAATTAAGCATCATGGCAGAAGAATAGAGATCGATCGATCTTGAGACAAGGACTGATCGATCCCTTTCTCGACGCGACCAAAACCACTTCTTTCAACCAGAATCAAAGATTAAAAACTCTTATTACATATAAAAACACCTAGAATCATTTTTAGGTTTTATTATGCTGTTTTTGAGACTTTAAGCCTCCTTTGAGAGCTTTGTAATCTAAGGGAGGAGATCTCTCATCCGTACTTCAAATTGGAGAAGATTTTGGAACCCTCTTTTCATATTCTATTCAATTGCATGATGTTTCTCATTGATTTGTCTTGTGATTGTTCTTTGATTATGCATAAGTTGTTCTATTGTTGGGTTTAGGGTTTCTCATTAGGGGTTTTCATGATTTGTCATTGTTAGGTTGTTAGATTGGGAAATTATCTATTGGAACTTTGTTTATCACTATGTTTAATGCTGAAATTAGATTCGCGACCTAGTTTCTGATCTTAGGATTTTCAATATATTGAATGTGATTTATTGAATGCCTGATCTGTGATAAACGAGCAAAATGTCTTTAGCCAAAGGAAGTTGATGTTATTGCGCTTCGTGAACTTATCAAACCTGAATCTAATGCATGTTTGGAATCTAAAATTCAACGGAAGTTAGTTCTATGATTCTATAACATCGGGAATCAGCGCTACGGAAGTAGATTGATTCTAAATTAGTGATTTGAGTTCTAGAGGGTTCTTAATTCTTTTCCCTGTTAATTAACATGACTATGATGATGACTTGAATTACCTGAGAATATCATGTGCCCAATGTTTTCCTGATTGATTTACAACTTGATTTTCAGCTTTTGTTTGCTTTCTATTAGATCTTAGCACCACCAACAATCTATTCCTTTTCGCTTTAGCCCGTGTTTTATCTATAGCTTTTCGTGTGATCACTGGTCTTCGTGGATTCGGTCCCAAACCACTACAACGTGCTTAACTGTACGCTTGTTGTGATTTCTTGGGTGAAAACCTGAGATATCAACGACTACCAGCCTAAGGACGCTAGCATGAACAAATATTTGGCCTTGGCCGAAAAGCTTGCTGACTTGGTCGACACATGCGAACATATCCCCAGGTAACAAAATTGTCATGTTGACGCCCTTTGCCAACCTGGCCTATGCCCTGAAAACCATTGAGCCAGTTAAAATCCCATTTCTGGTACTCCTGCGGCCCGCCATAGAGAAGGATATAAAAGGAATCCTAGTCTCCAACATTGGGGAAACACGAACCTAAATGACACGCATCACAGCCTACCAGAAGGATGACATTTTTTTCAACGTGAAAAGCCAATGATGAAGGATCAAGAGGCAAGCGGCGCGCTATTGTCAAATCTAAGTTAAGCTTTATCGGAGGTCATTCTCTTTACCCTATCAACGATGCAAAACGCCAGAAGACGCTGATCTTGTCCTCTATGAGCAGCACGTAGGTGAATGTGGATCCCACTACGACGATAGAGGCCTCGTGCTTAGAGCCAAGAGAGCTTGTTATTAGTTGATCACCATGGCCAACGACACATTACTAATGGCCTGGCATTGTAATAAATGCAAAAGGCACGCTCGAGTTTGCAAGCTTCCCCTTGAGAACCTCAAGTCCATAAGCTCTCCATGGCCGTTCAGGAAATGGCCCATCGACATGGTAGGAAAATTACCAGAGGGCCCTCGCTAGAGGGTCTTCTTTCTCTTGGTAACTGACTACTTCTCCAAGTGGGTGGTAACATATGCCTTGAGCAAGATCAATGATGTCCAAATCAAGAGGTTTCACTTGAAACATGTGGTAATATGATTCGGGGTCTCCCAAGAAATAATTACATATAATGGCCCTCAGTTCACAAGCAAAAATTGTAAAAAATTTTGCGAAGAATGGGGCATAAAGCTAAGCTTCGTGACACCCAAACACCGACAGTCTAACAGAAAAGAGGAATCTACAAATACGAATGTGGAAATTCTCTTAAAAAAATGACAGGAGTAAGCCAAGGTTAATTGGGTGGAGGAGTTCCAAACAATGCTTGGGCTCCCGGATTACAACCAAAAGGGCTACAGAGGAAATCCCGTTCTCCTTGGTATAAGGACTAAAGTTATTGGCCCCTATCGAAGTTATTGTCAGAACAACCAAGACCGAGCTCTCATTCCCAGAGGAAAATAAAGAGTTGATGGTCTTGTCCCTTGACCTCCTAGATGAAAGAAAAGAAGTTGTCAATGCCAACAATTGGCATTACCAACAAGAAGTAGCACGAAGCTAAAATAAAAAGGTTAAGACCATAATCTTCAGCATGGGGGAAAGGATTCTACGACCTGTCTTTGAAAATACCAGGGCCAAGGCAGCATATCAGCTTTCTCCTGGCTGGGAAGGACAAGATAAAATTATAGAAGTAAGAGTGTCCAGAGAATACAAACTATAAGATAGTTACGAGAGAGTTTAGCCAAACAGTTGGAATGCGTTAAGCTATGGATGTTTCTTGGGATGTTCTTTGGAAGCACTACAGAAGCAAGAGATAATAATCAAAGCAAAGAGAATAGAGAAAGACATTGTATATTTATCAAGAGAAGCAAAGTACAATGTGATTTGGGTGTTAGAACCCTTACAAAGATCAAGTTTCTCTTAACATAATGTCAAGTCCCTAGTGTTTTTTGTGAATACATTGATCGATCCCTTAGGTCTAATATTTATAAAGCTTTGGCGATGATTATCTCCTAAGAATTACGAAAATTGTGTATATCCTTAGATATCGAGGCATATTTCCTCCCTGTCAAGAGGCATGCTTCCGGTTTCCTGCTTCTATCGGCATTCCTCTGTTTTTGGTTAAAGTCTTGTCGTACTGCATATGGACCCAGGATGTTTGCCAAGGTCTAAAATACTCCCAACAGTTTTCCCTTATTGCCCAGGTTCTATCCGAAATTGGGGAAGAAAATTTTCCCCTTGTATTTTGGTAGGACATAATGACTTTCCTTCCTTAACCCCTAGGCTCTTGGAACTCCCTTCTAGCTCGATGCACTCGCCTTCTGGGTTTTGAACTGAGAATTCTTTGGGAAGCTTTTGGAATTTTCTCGCTAACGGTTAAGAAATCATGGTCGTTGGACCTGATCTCAGAGATTTTGAAAAAAGAAAGGAAGATATACTAAGATCCGCGCCTAATCCTGCACGTGGACTCTTTCCTTTTTTTCTCTGCCCTCCCTCTTGATACTTAATCTTTTTCTCCCATTTTATTTTTCTTCATCACTATTTTTCTTAAGCTCGACCTTGCGATTCCTCTTCTCTACAACTTTTTACTCGTAATTTTCCTCTTTGCCTCATGCTCCAAGTGACTCACGTATTGAGGTATAGTCTGGCTCCTTCTCTTTTTGGTTTTTAGCATAGGATTTCATCGATCCTGTTAGAGTTCTAGGGTTTCGTAGATCTTTTAGGAGCCTTTCTTTTGTCTCCACGATCTGTGACCAGGGCTCGTATCAGGTAAATGGGGAGTCCAACAGATGATTTTTCTTCCGTGACCGCTTCTTCATTTTGGTCTAGGGTTCGAAGGAGACACCTTTTGAGAGAAAATCCCTCTTCTTAATCTGATTAATCATTGGTAAGCCTACAGGACATGGGGCATACGCCGATCCTTGTCAGCTCTTCCCCTGCCCCTCATGTGCTTAGGATTAGTCCTCACTCTATGATCAGGGGGGATGTGCTAGGGGATATGTGGTAGCATTATTCCCTGCCTGGGGAGATGATTCTCAGAGCCCCGAGAGACGATGAATTTGCTTCCAGTGGCCCTAGTGATGAGATAGCCATGTATGAGGGCTTTCTAGAGACAATGATGAAAGTGAATCTGTCATTTCTCGTGGTCATAGTGGCCAACCACTTTGGAATCTGCCCATCACAGCTAAACTTCCTTCATGGAGGATACTAACTGCTATCCAGGTGCTCAATGACTTCCATGGTATTTACATTGGTGTCGATGAGCTGATATATTCTTATTATTTCTCCCCTGGTTCTCCTAGTGAGGGACAATATTACTTCCACACTTGGGCTAGTGCTCTGATCGTCAAGGAGGTAGATATGGGGGATAAGAAAGGTGTTGCATTCTACAAAACATGGCCCCAGCGGTGTCTCTTCTTGAAAGTATAGCCAGAATTAGGGTTCCCTACTCTATGGAAACCCACTGGTAGGTCTAGGATGAGCTGAGTCTTTTGATTTCTCTTTTAGTCTCGGCTCGAACCACTTCCTCGTCGGGAGAGGAAAGAAGAAAGTAGAGCAGGTACTTAAGCTCCCACTTGAGGAAAGGAGCAGATCCTTCTTATTAGGTCTAGAGGCTTGAACTGAAAGCAGCGTTTTGGGTTAGCTTTCGCATCTATGTTTTTCCTAGTTTCCTTTTGATCTTTGCTCTGTGGTTGGGTGTGTGCTTTTCTGATGGAGGAAATATGGCAGGGTTGGCATCGAAGGAAATGGAAGATTTTATGGAGAAGGCTAAAGTGGAGAGGGAGGTTGAAGAACTCAGGGCCAGAGTTAGCGTTTTTGTTGGAAAGAAGGGCATGGCGGTTAATGGCGCAAAGATCTTAGGGCGCAGGGACACGGTAAGGGACTGGCTTAACAAAACACATGATCTTGGTCAAACGATTCTACCTAACTTCTACATTTTGCCTGGCTTTCGCCCTTCTTGCCTAAGAATATGTCTTAAAGCTTTTTGAAAGGACTTGGAGTCATGAAGTTGGAATTCACAAAATTTTACCCTCTTTTCTGAACCTTTTATCCTTCTCCTTAAACAATGCTTTCTAAGGTTTCGGTATCATTCTGTCACCCTTAGGTGGCCACAGTCTAGTTTTGCTGAACTCTACTTTCTCCAACAAGCCATTGTCAGTCTTTGGGTTATATTGTCGTGACTCTCCCTTTTAGAATAGAGGAGGGAGTTCGAGAGTTTTTTCTGCTGCTTCCGACGTCTGGGTAAGCAGGTTTGGCGTGCTCCCTACTTAGGTAAAACCATTTCGTTTATCTTCTGGCCCGTCGAACATGGGTAAGCACTTTGCCTCCTGCTCAGCACTCGACGCTTGTGTGTCCTTCTCTCTATTTAGCAAGAGTAAGTAATCCTTCCCGACTCTCTTTTGCGTATTTTCCATTGTTTGAGTGGGGTTCTTAGGGTTAGGTAGGTTGTTTTACTATTGTTATTGTGAGAAATAGTTGTTCAACTTATTTTCCCCTTGCGTTTATTGATTTCCTTTGGTACGAATCAACTATTTTATTGAAAAAATTCGTCCGTGGATGCAATGAAATCACAACTTATTATATGTAAGGAGAAAAAGCACAGAAAGCGAAAAAATAAAAAACATATCTTGATGAAGCGATCATCTAGGCCAGGAACTTTCCTTAGAAGAAGTAAGACTTTAAGTTAAACGTGTTTCAACTTAGTTTAGTTGTACTCCTTTTTACCTGTCTTGTAACGTGTATACCCCTGAGCCTCTTACTTTTATGATTTTATATGGTTCTTTCCAGCTAGGTGCTGGTTTCCCTGCTGCCTTGTCCCTAGTGTTATCAAAGACTCGTATAAGGACCCATTCGCCTTGCTGGAAGGTTATGGTGTGACTTCGTTATCACAGATACAAGCTATTTCCTATTGGTTTTGGTAATTCTTGATCCTCACAGCTTCCCTTTTTGCGTTTAGAAGATCTAGGTGCAAGACCATTATCTCTTCATTTTCCTCTACGGATGAGAGTTTTGTCCTGGCTGTCAAGACGCCGATTTCATCGGGGGACACTTCTTCTAATTCGTAGACCAAAGAAAAGGGTGCCTCACCTATAGCCATTTTTGTCGTGGTACGGTAGTGCCATAGCGTTGCTGAGAGTTCTTCAGCCCAGTTTCCTTTGGCTTCGTCCATGCGTTTCTGTAGAAGGCTTACCACTGTTTTGTTTGTGGATTCAGCATGTCTGTTTGATTGTTGGTGCCTTATAGTGGCGAAACTCAATTTTACGCCCTAGTCTTTGCAAAAAAAATTTGAAGTTTTCCCTAGTGAACCGCAGGCAATTATCTGTCACGATTTCTTGAGGTACCTCGAACCGAGTTACCACATGTTTCCAGAGGAATCTTTTGATATGGACGTCAATGATCATTCTCATTGCTTCTGCTTCCAACCACTTGGAAAAGTAGTCTATTACTACTAGCAAAACATCTTTCTGGCCTAGAGGCTTTGGGAGTTTTCCAACTGTGTCCATGTTCGATTTTATTAATGGCCATGTTGATGGACTTAAGGTTGTCGCAATGTTTGGCCATTCGGAGCGCGTCGTTTGCCATGGTAGGGAAATAGTATCCAGCTCTCCTTGCTCTAAGCACGAAACTCTTGCCGCTAGAATGACATCCGTATTCCCATTCTTACAATCCCTAGAGAACCAAGACAATGTGTCCTGGAGCCACGCATCTGATATATGTCCCGAAGAAGAATCTTCTATAGAGTTTCCCCTGGATCAGGTAGTAGCGTGCTGGTTCGCTTTTAATCTCTCTGCATTCGCTTCTTACGTTTGGCAACACATCGTCCTTCATATATAATAGAATATATCTCATCCAATTTTCTGTTTCCTCAACGTTGGATATCAGTAGAAATTTTGCATGTTCATCGGTGGTTGGCCAAAAAAGTACAAACAAGGAGAGGATGCTGATTGCCTCCGTGGTTTCAGAGCCTAGGCTAGGTTGGCCAGAGTGTCGGCATGCGAGTTTTCCTCTCTTGGGATTTGCTTAAGTTCGCACATCTGAAATGAGTCAATAAGCTTTCTAACTATGGTTAGGTACTTGGCCATGGTTGCATCTTTTGGCTAATAATCACCTTGCATCCAACTTAGGATCAGTTGGGAATCACTGTAAACCTTCTGGTTCTCTATTCCCATATCTTTTTCCAAGCTAAGCCTTGCGATTGGGGCTTCATACTCACTTTCGTTATTGGTGGCTTTGAAATTCCATCTCACCGCTCTAGATGAAACTTCCCCGCTTGGTGACACAAGCACGATGCCTACTCGTGCTCCTCTCATGTTGCTTAATACGTCTATGTACAGTGTGCGTTCTCGTGCACCTTTTTTCTCTTGCTGGATTTTGATTTCTTCCTCTATCTCAGATGCCATCGATGGAGAGAATTATGCGATGAAGTCTGCTAGTACTTGCAATTTTATTGTAGTTGTTGGGCGAAAGATCGCATCCTAATCTCCTACTTTCACTGTCGACTTGGCTAGCCTTAGAGATACTTTTGGCTTGTGTTAAACGATTTTTATGGGTAAAAATGTTACCACCACCATGGGATAAGATTGGAAGTACGGGCGCAACTTTCTTGATGCCATAACAAGGGCGAGAGCCATCTTTTACGGATGGCTATATTGTGTTTTTGTGTCAAGAAGCGCCATGCTAACATAGTAGACCGAATGCTGCATGCTTCACTCTTCCCTGACAAGGATGACACTTATGGTATGCTCAGAGATAGCCAGGTAAAGCAAGAGTCGTTCTCCGTCCTGGGTTTACCGCAGAGAGGCGGCTTGGTGAGAAATTCTCTAAGATTGAGCAGGGCGTCTTCGCACTTTTGGTCCCATTTAAATTTCTTGGTGTCCTTGAGGGGTGCATAGAACACATAGGACTTTTCCGAAATTCTAGATATGAATATGCTCAGAAGTGCCATCCTACCGTTCAACTTTTGTACGTCATTTTGAGTTTTGGGAGAGGAATTGCGTGAATTTCCCTGATTTGCTCTGGGTTTATCTCTATTCCTCGGTATGTCACTATGTACCCCAAGAATTTCCCAGAGCTTATGATTACACTCTTTTTTTATCTTTTTTAGTTTAATTTTTACTTATTTATTTGCAGGTTTTTAGCACTTTTTCGACCTCTGGATGTAATTTTCTCTTATTTGTGATTTTAGGGACTAATCAGGTTAAATCATTAAAAAGGATGGAGAAACGTGTTAATGGGAACTCACTCATATTACCAAGAAAGTTTCATTGACGGATCAAGAAGACATAAGCTGAAACACTTGATTTTAGCATTTTACTAATCTGAACAAATTCTTAGCATTAGAAAGATCACCATGAAAAAATATCTTCCCTTCCTTGGATAGAGCTAGAATTCGGTCAGAAGTTTGTATTTTGAGTTAGATTTGAAATACAAGTTGTTTGAAGTCATCGGGAGTTGTGACCAAGAAGTTTTAGCCATTTAAGCAAAGACATGTCTGTCTATCTCGGAAATGAAGCAAGAGGAGCAAGATGAAGTTTTGACCGGCTGATGGTGTTGCCACCAACGGCCGAGTGCCCATATTTGGCCCACTCCGGTCACAGAGGCATTTTGTGGTCAGAGAAAGTTTTTTCCTTATATCTTTCGGTTCGATCAACCAATTTTGATTCTGCAAGTACCGACATACCAAGGACGACCTAAGAAGCCCTAGCATTATAAATAATTGTTTTTTGCCTTTAGTAGAGAGAGAGAAACAACATTTTACAGAGAGTTTTAGAGCCGTCAAAAGCTTTTTGAGATTTTTTCATTGTTCTTCAAGTTTCCAAGTGTTCTTTGGAGAGATACATTCCATACTTTGTCAAAGAGAGGATTTCTTTACCCTTGATCTATTCTATGATGTTTTTCTCATTGATTGTTTGCTTGCTGTTTTTAGTGCTACTTGTCTAAGTAGTTCATCAGTTAGGTTTTTAGGCTTCTCAAAGAGGTCATGTTATCATAAGGATTCATACAATCTTTCTCTTGGTTGATCTTTACGCATGATTACTCTACAACACATCTATTAGTCTGTCCATAGGTATATTTTCATTTCAAAAGCATGTTAAATCACCTAAAGTAAATCTTTGACAAGCTGAGTTACATGGAGGCTTCAAAGGTAGATCGCCTTGGTTCTGTGAACTTATTGAAACATGTATCCATATAATGTATGTTTATTTATTACAAGATCGTATGAAAGTGGATGTCCCTTGATAATTAAGCGTAGAATTCCAAACCTCGAAAGTGGAGAGGATCTAAATTAGTGTTTTTGAGTTCTAAACATTGCTTAATTTTAATCTCTAAACAAATAAGTTTCTTCTATGATGCATGATTCTTTGCAAATGTCCTATGTGCATAACACTTTTTCCCATTGATTTACATCCTTCTATTTATTTTAAGTTATTCGCTTTTACTTCTACACTCACCAGACAACATTTTTATTTTTTTGTTATAGATCAAATTAATCCTGAAATTTGTAGTGTAAGATCAGAATCCTCATGGGATCGATAACCTGAAGTACTGCAACTACGTTGTTCACATGCAGAAGTAGTGTCTTTTCGGGGAAATTTGACACACTATCAAGCTTTTTGGTGCAATTACTTGGGAATTGATTCATTGCCTACGAATTTTTACATATTGATTTTAGTCTAGAACGGTTTTACTTCTTTATCGTTTATTCAGGTTTTATGCAAATGAGATTTTCTTTGAACAACCCATCTACAGCCAATCCTCCCGTTGACATCATTGAACGTACCTTAAGGAGAAAAAAGAAAGAAAGATTACATGCTATGGAAAATTCGAACCAGAATCCTCCTCACGGACAACCACATCTTGTGGACAATCAAACCGTTCTCGTTGAACAAAGAGATGTAGGTGATGGCCATGGAGTTCCCATCGCCCCTGTTGCCCTTCTTCCACCTCACGTTAACTTCAATGTTGATGTTGGACTTCAAGGAGTCCAAGAAAATCCACAAGGACCTCTTGGTGTTGCCCCTATTCCACAAAACCAACCCGGAAGAGGAAATGCACATGTTCGAGTGGATAACCGACAACAAATTCCAGTTGGGAATTCAGTTGGATTACAACAACTCCCACAACTAATATTGGCCTTGATTAACAAATTTTTATCTTATAATCAACTCCCTCAAGGACGAACTCATCAAAATCCGCCTCGCCATCCTCAGTTTATTGTAGACTACGATTCTTTTGATGCATTCTTTTTGGATAGGAACCAAATTCGTCCTCCATAACCTCAAAAAATGATTTTGAGATTAAACCTCATATCATAGCCTTGGTTAGGAAAAATCAATTCCATGGATTTTCCACAGAACATCCTCTTGACCATATCGTCACATTTGAAGAGATATGCAGTACTACGCGTACAAATAGAGTTTTGTCGGATTACTTTAAGTTTAAGCACTTTACATTCTCACTGAATGATAAGGCTCTTAGATGGATGAAGTCATTGCCACAACAATCCATCACCACTTGAGACGAATACAAAGGTGCATTCGTGAACCAATTCTACACTAAGCAGGGATCGAGCTCCATTCGAAGCAAAATCACAAGCTTTCAACAAGGAACTACTGAATCCTTCTATGAAGCATTAGAAAGGTTCAAGGAGTACACAAGGGACTCCCGAAACCATGGTTTTTCTGAAGTAAATCTATGGAAAATCTTCTATAATAGTATCGACCATAAGTAAAAGCTTCCGCTAGACACGACCAACAATGGAAGTTTCGTGACCAAATTTGTGCCTCAAGGCAAGCGTTTGATCGAGATCATAGCCACCAGTGACGCCAATAGAGGTCCTATTTATGATAGAAACGTGTGTGGATCCATCAATTCCATAGAAGCTGCGCAAATTTTAGAACTAAATACGATGATTTCTTAACTACTAAAAGATAGACTAGGAGTTCATGCTGTCGAGACCATAAGAGACGCCTATGTAGCTCCAAATATGGAGCATTTCTAAGATATAACAAAGGAGAATGAAGAAGAACTGAAATAAATTGGTGAAAAATTCAAAAAGAAGAGATACAACCAAGGATACCGAACCAACCCAAATCTGTCATACCCGAACACTAATATAGAGAACCCTCAAGATCAACACTATCTGCCTTAAAATGCCCAACAGGGAGCTTCCTATCAGCCAAAGAAACAACATTTTAACAAAACATATGTACCAAGTGAAGTAACCATTCACTTATTCTCAAGCGAATGCGTCAAATCTACAAGAGGGGAAGCTTGAGACAAAGTTATAGCAAATCTCACAATAGATGAAACAAAACCACAAGGAAGTTAATGAGAGGGTGGACAACATCTACAATGCTTATAAAAATGTATGATGCCATTGCTGCTCATATCCAGAAGCTTGAAGTTCAAATCACTCAAACAAGTGAAGCTGTCAAGAATCAGGAAAACTCGTCGAAATTCTTCTAAAAGGTCGCCAACTTGAGGGAAGTTAAGGTGGTCGTGTCTACTGATAAGACACCTATTCAAGACCTCAGTATCAAGGAAAATAACTCTGGAACGTTTATCAAATGAATCCAAGAGAGCTTACAAAATGAGACTCATGTCATTCCTTTAGAGAAGATCGAATGCTAAGGTAAGTTCATCATTCCTTGCTCAATAAATATAGGTAGGATTGATGATTTCTTATGTGATATTGGATCTAATGTAAATATGATGTCAATAAATATGGCTCTTGACTTAGGACTCTCAAACTTTCGACCACCTCGAATCTCTATTGAGTATGCTGAGATGTCTATATCCACACCAGATGGATTTTTGCGTCATTTTCTGCTTGATGTAGGAGGATTTCTCCTACCTATTGACATTCAAGTTTTCCTTACTAAAGGAGGGAAGACAAATCCACTGATCATTGGCTCCAAATTCTTAGCTACTGCTAGAGAAATCTTCGATTTCCCCAACAAAAGGATGTGCATAGCAAAGAGTGAACAAGCAAGTCTATAACCCTACTGCGAGCTACAAATCAAAAGAAAATGAAGCTATTTTGGAGGAAAACAAATTTAGTCTAGACTCTGAAGATAGCCACAAGACACAACAAGTCTCCAAGAAAGAAGCTACACCCATCGAAACACCAATTTCTACAAAATCGGCGAAGATGGATGCAACGAGATATTCTTGTGCCACTGAGGTACAAACTGACCCTTTCTTGGATATGGATGGAAAATAAGAATAGGTTCCCAAGTTTCCAAATCCTATGCTAAAGTCAAAATCTGAATTGCCATTAGTCTTGATGTGAAGAACGATGAAATTGCCAAAAAGAAGCTCGAGAAAACTCTTAAGCTTTTCCCGAAGGCAATTGTAGTTTACGAAGCAATTGGAGGCTAGCTTGATGATCTCAAATCATCCTCTACACAACCAATCGTAGAGACTCAAGAAGCTAAAGGAACCACAATTCCTTTAGTGGAAACCGATCACGCCTGAAAAATGAAAGGAGTCGGGCTAAAAACTCAAAACAAGCGCTTTATCGGAGGCAACCCACATAGTTTTAAATTTTATTTTTAATTTTGTAGGACTTAGATGTCTAATAGTTAGTTTTTATTTTTGCAGGATTTTAGAAAATCAAGAAAAAACACACCAAAAAAAGATCAGACTCACGAACAACAATAAAGGAACCTCAAAATTTTTGTGACTAGGTGACGACTGAAAAAATAATGGAGTGAACTAAGAAGATCAGTTTGAGAAATGCAATTATTTGATCATACTAAAGCATTGAAAGCTATTCATTATGAAATCCTGGAAAGTCTTAAATAGTACCTAAAGAGGTGAAAAACTCTGAACTCCATTTTTTATAAACTAACACTATATTATCGGTGATATGCCCGAGAGAAACCGACCTTGGAACGGTCAAAATCAAAAGTTGCTTGGACGATCAAGTTTCTTAACAAAAGGAAACATGGAGATTTCTAGTACCTGCCAAGCAAATCTACTCAAACCATCGAAACTACCCGAGCAAAGTAACTATTATAAACAAAAGAGCCCTATTAGAATTTTATTTTTCTAAATTTTATTTTTTGGCTAACATTACGTCTTTGTCGGCTATCCAATGAGCTTGGCTAAGCCAAAAGTCTCATTCTTAGATGAGAATCGAGTTGGCAGATTGAGAATTCAGCATGTGACCTCAAAGATCCCAGCAACAACGACCAACTATCCAAACAATCTCTTAATCCGGTAAAAAAGAAGTTTCAAGAACCCAAGAACGTGTTAAAGACTGTATCTTCATTTCTTTCGAGAAAATCAACCATCAAAAATGTTTAAAAATATTTTGGTGAGATAAAAGACATCATGGAACACTAACCGACCAACCAGAATTCAAAAGGATTGACCAGAACGCGAAATTACCAAGGAAAACCCAAAAACGGCCAAGAACACGTCCCGACCGGCCCCTGAGAAGCACACTACCAGTGTGTGCCAACATAGCACATGAGACCGATGTCCCAGCTCCTCTGCCTCAACCATGCGTGCCAATTGAAGCCGAGGACCGGTTACCGGATGGACCAGCAGCGTCCTTTGCCACAAAAACGCACGTGGCCAATCACACGACCATGATGCATCATCCACGATTCTCCTGATCGGCTGGCGTGGAATACACGACCGGTTCATGCCAAATTCTGGTCCACGACCAGTCCTGAGAGGTAAGTACCCCAAGTTTTAAATTTTTTGTCCAAAACACGGTTTTTAGCAAACCAAACCAATTTCCCTAAATTTGATATACCAATTTTGAAAATAAGGAAGAAGAAACAAGAGTTTGGTTTTCACTTTAGTTATTTTGGATCTAAAACTCTTATAACTTCATCTCTTTCTCTTTAACAAGTTTTAGAACCCTAAGAACAAAATTTCAAAACCTTGAATCTTTTGTTCATTTACTAAAGTTGGGTTAATTTCAATTGAAGAATCACATTCCTTTCTTCATTCAAGCATCAAAGTATGTTCTTAAACTCTCTTTCTTTTAAAGTTACAAGTTTAGGATTTCAAAAAATTCTTATATTTAGGCTTTTTTTAGGTTGATTCTATGAAATTTACTTTAGAAAAGCTTGGTGGGTTCATGTATTACACTTAGAACTTGTTAAATGGCTTGTTTCCACTATATTATGAAATTTCAAATTTTTGAACTTTGGAAACCACATAAATCGGAAAATTTGAGGATAAATTTGCTAAATATGATTGTTCTAAAGCCATTTCCTTATGTATAACTAGGATATGCTATTTGTTTTTGCATCATTTGACCGCAAAATTGAATTTTTCGGTGATGATTTTCAGCATGTGTATGGAATCCGAAAATGGCTTTGAAATTTTGAGAAATTTCGGTTCTTGCTTGTTTGATTCTTTTGATTTATTTCTTATATCATTTGGATGTTTTTTTGCTATTACAAATTGCTTAAGAACATATATGGTTCTCTTTGAATTTTTCTAGAGACTCATTATCTCTTTGAGTTTTTAATTTTGTAGGACATTCAACAATGGACAATGAGGAGATTGTGAGGAAATCAACAAGGATAGTTATTCAAAAGGAAAGAGCTCTAAAGATTCAAGAGCCACACAATCTCTCAAAACTCGGAAAATCCAAGAAGTTGAAACCAACTACTAAGAAGAGTCTAAAGAAGGTCACAAAGAATCATGGAAAGGATATATCTAGTGATAGTGAAGCTACTTTAAATGATGAATCATATGAAAATGGGGAAGGGTCAAATGGAGAAGAGATGTTTTTTGTTCCGGTTTCTCAAATCATCAATAATTTACCCAAGTCTCCACCAAAGAAACAAAGAAAGTCAAGAGGTAAGGGACTTAGGCTCACGGTTTTGGTACCTCCGGAACCAAGAAGAAGAGTTGTTGGACCAAAGATGGATCCAAGTATGGATTATAGGGCAGCCCTTGCAACTATAAAGGTTCAAGCTCCATTGAAGATCCAATTCCCAACACATGAAGCCTTAGGATTGACAAGAGATGTCACTTGCTTCTTGAAACCTTTGAAGTTGAGAGATTTTGTAGAGATTTCTTTCCTAGTCTATGAGGAACTTACCAAGGAGTTCCTTAGCAGTAATGAGCTCTCATATCCCAAGAAAAAACGAGCTAAGGCTCAAGATGGAGTTCTCACTTTCTCATCTAGAGCTACTACTTACTCTTTGACTGTTGGTGCGTTGTGTGAGATTTTGCGTTTGGAATGTTTAGATGAAGCAAGTTTAGCTCGGACCACACGGCCTACACTGGTTGGGAATTATTTTCTCATGAGACACTTAGGCATGGGCATTCAAACGAGGCCACGATTGGACATCCAGCAGCTCGGTATGTGCATAGGCTCATTTCACAACGGATCTTCAGCAAGACCGAGTAGAGTTCAGTACTCAGGGATGAGTTCTTCATCCTCATCTCTCCTTTTGTTGCTAGTCCTCAGAGAGCCAATATGGAGCTCTCATTGCTAGGAGAATGATTGTTGAAGCTAAGAACAACAAAGCTTTCAAATTTATAAGCCCGTTTCCTAACAATCACACAATCCGCNACTTAGGGGGGGGGGGTCGAACCACAAGGGGAAACATACCTAACTAGATAGATTTAAGCATTGCGAATACACGTTTAAGTATAATATAAGAAAATAAGAAAGGTTTGGTTTGTTTTTGGGTTTTCTTAGTAATCTATAAATGAAAGCAAGGCAAGGAAATAAACAACTTAATTAAAGGCAATTAACTTAAATAAAGAAGGCAATCATAAATGTAAAAGTGCAAACTTAAAATAAACAATGAACTAAGATGGTAGACCATGGATTGTTGTAATAGATTCACTTAGTAAGATGGTAAAAGAGGTGTTAGATTAAGCTATTAAGCACAAATCCATGACCAAATGCATTACTAGTCTAATCCACTCTCATGGCAATAGACCATTTCCTTGTCAATCGCATTCGCTCAACTCTCACTTGTTGCAAATGATAAATCGATTATAAATCATTAATAGCAAGCCCATATAGTCACTAATCAACCTAGCAAACAACTCTCATTGGATAGGTTGAAATAGTAAGTATTTGGTTCTCCTAGACATTTCATCGAATATCTCTCGGGCGTGAAATGCATACAAATCTAGATCTTAGTTAGCTACTCTATAGTCTAGCATTAAGCTCACCAAATCGTTTGGAAACCTAAGGTTAGCTATCCTTAACACCAATTTCACAATCCTAGCTAAGAGATCTCAACATCTATAGATCCATCAGAAGAGACTACTCACACATAGTAAAGATGAAGATGAGAGATGAGGAAATAGAAAGCATAATCATAGATAAAGTTGGGGTTTTGATCACCAAAAATTCAAACTTTGTCTAAGAAAATAGAAGGAGAAGAGTTGGATACATAAGATTAGGTTTAGAGGGTATTTATAGGGCAAAGGAAGGGGATTTTTGCGTTTATGCATGCAACTATCGACCTAATGCACGTTGCTATCGATCACTGGGTCGATAGTGACATGCATTAGCCAGAAAGGTCTTATGTCCATGTGGCTATTGACCTTGTGCATGCCCCTATCGACCTACAGACTGATAGCCCCGTGCATTGGCAGCTTCTTCTTCTTGCATTTTCAATTGCCATCAGAATGACATATTATTTGCATATACTCCTCTTCTCAACTTGCACTTGGCTCTTGATTCTCTTTGTTTCTTCACCATTTAAGCATCAAGAATCCATCCTCCCAAACTCTCAAGTTTCTCATCCGAAGGTTGTACCTACAAATGAAAAAGAATGCAATGCAAAGACGAAAATCCTAAACTAGACTCAACTTATAAACGAGATGGATTCAAACACTTAAATGCATTATATAAAACCTAATAGCTATCAAAATATGGATGAAATAAGCTCTAGAATGCATGAAAATATGCACACATCAATGATAGATGGGAAGCATGACGTATATAAGAAACTAGAGAGCTCAACTACAAGTCTCATTTTGGAGAGATCACCACTATTATTATCACTTTTAGAGGAGTAAACTTTAGTGCTGAGACACCTATTTCTTGCAGTGGATCGTTGAATCTTTCAACACTTGCTAGATCTCCCTATCATGTGGGATGGATTCTGCGTACTGAGGCCTTTCCCTACCAGTTCATGCCTCTTCATGACACAAAGCGAGCCTGCTACCTTCTACCTTGCTTGTCACTTTCATCACTGCAGGAAGGTCATACTCTCTTTGACCCTTATCCTTCTAAGATTTTCAGGAGATCTTCAGAGTTGACCATCCTTGGTGTTATGGGTGATTTTGGTCATTCTTTGTAAGCACTACGGAAGCTGGAGGTCAATGAATATCATGTGTGTGTGTAAATCGAAGAAAGTCTTTTAAGCTTTGGAGATCAACAATGGTGAAAAGATGTATTTGTATTTATCTCTTTAGCCTAGGGTTTTTCCTGTATCCTCACTCTTAACCCCTAAGTTTTATATTCATACAAGGAGTTCATGATTATCCCTTCAAGAATCGAGTATCCCATGATTAGCTACAACATATCTATCATTATCTATAAAATATACATCATTATCTACTAATTTAAATAATAAAGAAAATAAGGAAGTGGTCGGCTGACTTCCGTCTTCCGGCTATTCAATGTCGTCTGGCTTCCTACTTCTGGGCATTCCCCTGCCTTGAGGTCTTCTGTTGTACTCCATCTAAGCTAGAGAATTCTCATGGCCTAAATTACTCCCAACACTTGGCATGAGGGATTATCATAGAGAAAAGGCGTTTGTCACCAAGACTGCTGCACGAGTAGGAGGATCACTTCCTAAGAGCATGGTTGCTTCAAATTCTGACCACAGACAAAGTCTTTGGAGGATCTTCGAGGTCCTCTAGCTATAGAGAATAATAGGAGAGTTCGATTGGAGAGGATAATGAGAAGAGTTGTTCGTGATCAGAGACACGTCGTACCAGGAGTTTTCAAGAGTACTCGCAGAGAGAGCTGAGCCAGCTGATGATGGAGAGTTTTAGAGTGTCTCTCTCGTTTTAGACTTTGAACAGTATGCAGCTGAGACATCAGAAAAAACTCAAAGTGACTCCTCGGCACACGCATGATACACTCCTACACAAGATCCATACGCAGTTGGGAGCAGCCAAACTCCAGATATTCACTTTCAAAAGATTGTTTAGTCTTTATCAGGTGTCATTGTTTGAGACATTGTCTTTTTCATTTCATTTTTATTTTTAACTTATTGAGTCTGTTATTTCCTATTGTGGGTTGCTTTTGCACAGAGATAATGCAAAGTATGTCCGAGGGGATTTATCTGTTACTAATGTCTTTTTTGTTTCTTCTTACGTACTTTTTTATTTTTATTGAGCTATTTTTATGTTTTACTGAGTCAAAACATGTTGAAATCTATGATGTTATGTTGCTGGAAATTTTTTTTGGTGCTAACATTCGTGTTATTCCTACAGTAGTTATTGACTGCAAATTTTTCTAAACGGAAACCTATAAGTAGATCGACCTACCAAGACGACCATGTCCATTTAGGACTCAGATTTTCGTGATGTTTCCACCAATAAATGAAATTAATTTCTCATCTTGGGCTTGGTTTACTCTGGACAGAGTCCTCTTTCAGGTCAAACGCTAATTCCTAGTGAGTAATATCCCTTATACTATTTTTCATATTGAATGGACTTAAGGTTCGACAAAATGAGCAAAGGGACAAATATCTTTAAAATTCTGAACCCTATAGACTCATGGAGACTTATTCCACTTGTTCTTAATTGAAAAAAGAAAGAAAAGAAAAGAAAAAAAAATAGAGAAAATAAGATCGATAGAAAAAATAAAATGATACCCTATAAGTAGGGAAAATTGATTCTGAAAGGGGTTTGATAGAAAAAATAAAGTGATACCCTAGAAAAATAGGAAAAAATCAGTCTCTAATGCATAATAATAGAACGGGGATAGGACTTCACATAGGTTTTATGTGGCTAGAAAGTTGACTGAGTAATGAGTCAATTGTTCTTAGATCGATATTTCTTCGATGAGATTGCACCTTAGAAATAATACGAGCCAATAGAGATGACAATTTCTTTTGTGATCTTAGCTCGAATTGGGATGGTTTCTAAGCGAAAGGGGAGTATGTTGAAGTTGATCTCTTTATGTGGGTGCTGCTGTATGGAGATGACCGAGAGGACCCCAAGCAATGTTGCAGACAACAAAGTTTTTTTCCGCGTTTTCAAACTTCCCTTTCGTTTTTCGATTTTCGTAGTTTGAGGAAAAAAAATATCAAAGTCGGGGGGAGTAGATAACACTAATATTTTACCGTTTTTTGTTGGATTTATATTTATTTATTTGCAGGTTTTTAACGCTTTTTCGAGCTCTAGTGGTAGTTTTGCATTTTACCAATTTGGACAGATTCTCAGCATCAAAAAGTTCAGCTTTGAAATAATGTCTTCCCTTCATTGGATTTGGCTAAAATTTTTCAGAATTTTGAATTTTGAGTTACCTTTCAAATACAAGTGGTTTGAAGTCATTTGGAGCTGTGACTGAGAAGTTATAGCCGTTTGAGCGAAGACATGTCTGTATATCTCGAAAATGAAACAAGTGGAGCAAGATGAAATTGTGATTGAGTGATGGGGTTGCCACCACAGGCCGAGAACCAATGTTTCGTACACTCTAGTCACAGGAAATTTCATGGTCAAAGAAAGATTTTGCTTCATATCTTTAGGTTCGCTTATGCGATTTCGATATTGGAAAAACCGATATAACCAAGCACGATCTAAGCAGCCCTAGCATTATAAATAATTGTTTTTAGTCTTTAGAATAGAGGGAGCCACAACATTTTACAGAAAGTTAAAGAGCCGAAAAAAACTTTTAGAGATTTTTCATTGTTCTTCAAGTTTCCAGGTGTTCTTTGGAGAGATTTATTCCATACTTTGTCATAGAGAATATTTCTTTACTCTTGATCTATTCTATGATGTTTTTCTCATTGATTGCTTGTTGTTTTTCGTGCTGCTTGTATGAGTAGTTCATTAGTTAGGTTTTTAGGCTTCTCAAACAGATCATGTTATCATAAGATGCTAGTATTTGATTAGGGATTCATATAGTCTTTGTCTAGGTTGACCTTTATGCTTGATTACTCTAAACCGCATCTAGTAGTCTGTCCATAGGTACATTTTCATTCCAAAAGCTTGTTAAATAATCTGAACTAAATCTTTGCCAAGCTTAGTTACAAGGAGGGTTCAAAAGTAGATCGACTTGGCTCAACGAACCTATCGAAACTTTTATCCATGTAATGCATATTTTATTTATTACAAGGTCATACGAAATTTGATGTCCCTTGATACTTAAGCATAGAATCCCGAATCTCGAAAATGGAGAGGATCTAAATTAGTGTTTTCGAGTTCTAGACGTTGCTTAATTCTAATCCGTAAAAAATCGGTTTCTTTTATGATGCATGAGTCTCTGCGTATGTCCTATGTGCCTAAAATTTTTTTTTTCCATTGATTTACATCCTTTTATTTGTTCTAAGTTGCTGTCTTTTACTTCTGCACTCACCAAACAACCTTTTCATTTTTTGTTTTAGCTAAAACAAATCCTGAAATTCGTAATGTAAGATCGTAGTCCTCGTGGGATCGATAACCTGAAGTATTGCAACTACGTTGTTCACTTGCAGAAGTAGTGTCTTTTGGGGGAAACTTTACACGGTATCAGCTTACTCCAAAAGAGCATTTGGAAGGATAGAGCTTCTTGCTGTATTTTTTCACCATTGAGAAAGCTTGTTGCAAGTGGGCCAAATGGTCTTTTGCTTCTAGATATTTGACCAGCATGTCGTCTATGTAGACTTTCATGGTCTGGAAAATTTTGTCCGCGAATATCATGTTGACCAATCTTTGGTATGTGGATCCGGCATTTTTCAACCCAATGGGCAACACCTTGTAGCAATATATGCCTCGTGGGGTCATGAAGGAGGTTTTTTCGTGGCATCTCGGTGCATAAGAATCTTGTTGTACCCATAGAAAGCGTCCATGAAGCTCATCAGTTGGTGCCCAGCTATAGCGCCGACTAGTTTGTTTATGTGAGGCAGAGGGAATGGATCCTTTGGGCAGGATTTGTTAAGATCGGTGAAGTCTATATAGACTCTCCCCTTACCGTTATTCTTTCTGACCACAACAGCGTTTTCCTCCTATTTTGGTTATTGGACTTACCTGATAAACCCATTCGCAAGCAAGTTCTTAACTGCGTCGTCAATAATGGCGTCTTGCTCCGTTGAAAATTTTATCCTTTTTTGTATGACCGAGGAATGCTTTGGGTCCACTTGCAGCTTGAGAACTATGACTTCTAGGTCTATGTCGGGCATGTCCACGTGATACCAGGAGAAGAAATCTAAATTGGATCTCAAAAATTCAATTAGTCTTTGTCATAAGCCCTCATGTACACATTATCCTATCTTGAAACTTCTTTCCGGCTTCCCAGGTACCAAAGGTACTTCGTCCAACTGTTCTACTTCCAGTTCCTCGGTATGCTTGGCCGCAAGTGGTTTCTGTAATTGGTAGAAGGGGGCCAACTTGCCTTTCAGGCAGATCTTGTAGCACGATCTGGCATTCTCCAGATATCCTTTGATCTCTCTGATTCCCAGGGGGTTGGGAATTTCAACACTTGATACAAAGTAGAAGGCACATTTTCTATCTCGTGTATCCAAGGCCTTCCCATGATCATATTATAGGCAGATAAACAATCTACTATGGATAACTTGGTAAAAAGGTTTATTCCTCCCGCGTAGACAGGTAGCGTGACTTCCCCTATTGTCTGTTTGACCTCTCAACTAAAACCCACGAGTGGTGTGACTTTCTTGGTTATGGCTTCTTGGATCAATCCCAGGACTGAGTAGGCCCCCAAGAAGAGCACATTAGTGGAACTTCCATTGTCAAGCAATATCCTCTTCACCAATCAATTCGCCACCGTTAATGAAATAACCAAAGTATCATGGTGCGAACATAAAACCTTGACTTGCTCTTTCGTGGTAAAGCTAATAACTACCTCGCTTAGGCTGTGCCGTTTGGCTCCCTGGGCATCTTGGCTACTTTTAGCGGTTCTTGTGCTCTTTTTCGCTGCATCATGGTAGATTCCGTTGATCTCATATCCTCTCGATATAACATTGATCACGCGTTCGTGCCTTGGAGGAGAATCTAGGCCCTAGCGCCTTGTATGGACGTTGCCGATTTGAGTTTTTAGCAATGACTTTGCTTTGTTAGGAAGGAGTTACCGGAGGTACCCCCTTTTCAGTAGCTCGTTGACTTCCATTTTGAGAGATATGCAATATGTCGTTCTGTAACTGTAGTAATTGTCGAAATCACACTACTTAGTAGGCTTTTCGTAGTTGCCGAATAACTTTATTTTATGAGGCCATCTAACTTGTGGCCCCATTTGCTTCAGGACTCCTACCAGCTCTCCTTTAGATAGTGACAGGTTCGGGATTTTGGTCCAAGTGGACACCGCAAGTGTGTCCTCATTTAGTCTACCCAGGGGTTGATGTTTGCCTTTTGCCCCTTTACCNTTGGGGGGGGGGGGGGGTTTCTAGTAAGGCTTATCATACCTGATGGACTTTTCTGTTCATATGACTCGGGACTCAAACCTCGAAGTGTATCCTTGCCTGGAAACCAGGTCTTCTTCCCACTTGATTTGTGCTTGCGCACGGGAAAGCATGTCCTCCATTGTCCTACATGGGAACTTGGCTAAGTCCTTGTTGGGGTCAAAAACTGTCCCGACGAAATCAATGCCTGAAAGGGGATTTGGAAACAATGTTTCCTCCTTCGGAGATGGGAATCGTAAGGATATCTGAAAGCTACGAGGTTCCCGTCGTTCAGGATGCCTTTCCCCAACCGGTTTCAAAGCTTCGGAGGTAGTCAATCATGACCGTTCTCCACATAGAGACCATTCGTCCGGAAGAAACTAAGAACATCTGAGGACCAAGGCTAGCGTCGACGATCCTCATATAGACTTCCGCACAACTACACGATACGTCTTTCGGAGCAATGCAAAACCACTAAAAGCATTAAAGAGCCGTGTCGCTTCGCAGGAATGTCTAAAACGCCAACTAACGCCAGATCTACGAACGAGTCTTGAAACCAATTGACGACCAAACTAGAAGCCGATCTAGAGGTCGATTGAACCAAGAACGACGGCCTAACTTGGCGCCAGTTGGTGCCAAGACCAGAGCATGTTCCTGGCGCCAATTTGCGCCGAGACAGAAGGTCCGTCTTGGCGCCAATTGATGCCAAGACCAGAGCATGGTCCTGGCGCCAGTTGGCGCCAAGACAGAAGGTCCGTCTTGGCGCCAA